>JAWQUT010000736.1:110176-126154 GCA_033807755.1 Ellobium chinense
GGGAGTGAAATCGTGAATGCTTGAACTAGGGACTTTTTAAGCTTTAAATTCAGATTCAGCATGGTCAAATTAGGGAAAAAAAAATGTGGATTTTTGTTTTGTATTGTGTACGGCTGCCATGGCAACGCCGCCATATTGGATTTCGTGTGTTGAAAATGAGCTATTTCAAAAGTCTAAGGCTCCTAGAGTTTTGAATCTTATCATTTCACAGTTTGTACACTTATAAAATTGCTCTATAAAAAAAAAATAAAATGCATTTGTTTTTTTATTTATTTATCACACAATGTCAGTAATTTTTTTTTGAAATATATGTGTTGACGGATGTGTATTTTTCTTAATTTTCCACCAGATAATCGACTGTTTTTCAAAAACATGAAATAAATCTAGAAAAAAGGATGCATTTTATTGAAACACATTCTATGGGATAGATATAGTCCAAATTTGAAGTCAGTCGGTTTAGAAATAAAAAAAGCATTAGGGAAAAAAGTGGAGAAAAACAACATTTTCAGAAAAACGCTTTTGAAGTTTTGATAGCGCGTTTATACAAGGCTAAGATGACCATCTGGTGATGCCCTTTCAGGGCATAAAACGGATGTTTCTGGCCTCGAAGATTATTTTTCTCATAGCAGAAGAGGTCAAAGTGTCTAAAAATACCAAAAGCCCAATTTCGATATTTTAACCCCTAGACCCCCTTTTCAGAANCGCCCCCCCCCCCCTTAATATCCAAGTCAGAGATCTCTGCAGCGCATTCTTCCGTGTCGTCCATTGTCCTTGCTGGACCTGTTGCACTGCTTTCTGGACTCGTGAACCATCCTCTGTATCTCTAATTTCTCGGATGATCATGTCTGTTCGCTCCTTCTGGTTTGCCCTGGACCACCATGTAATGTCACCATGGCCAAATCCTCTTCTGTTGGTCTGTGTATAGCCGATGACTTCTTTCAGCTTTAGTACTTCCTTTGTCGCTTCGACAGGTGCACCGACTTTCCACTTCCTTCCAGTCTTCAGCGTGGGTTTGACAGGCTGAATCGATGCGTCTGATGATTCCTGAAACATCATTGCAAGTCTGGATTACCCAGCTTTATATTCTTCCAATACTGACTTGAATGGAAGTGCTTGTTTGGCACGTTTGCAGTAGACGGCAGTGTCTGTGCCCCTACAGTACTGTATCAGCATGAACTGGAGGCATCAACTTTTGAACTCGCTGATAAGTCCACACCGGTCAATACGCAGTAGTCTATCTTCTGCCAGGTTCTTGGTTTGCTGGACAGCACCGGTATCCCGAAGAGCGGCACGGTACAGCCTGCCAAAGCCTTTTACTGGTTCTTCGCCGACTATCAGTATTCGTTGGTCGGCCACAGTTAATGTGACTTCAGCTGGCTTTCCTTTCCTCAGATATAACGTTATATCGTTGGAAGGACTATAATATTTCATGGTTGACAGCCTAAAAAAAAAAAAAACACCTATAGGTGGATAGGATATAATATCGGAAAGAGCCACTACTCTACATATCGGAATTCTTTTACCTCTCTTAACGCTGATCAAATTCTCCATCTCAATCCACAGCTGCTTAACGTCTTCACACTGAAAAAAAAAGTGTTCTATATAATCAATACATCTACATATTTTGCAGCTGTTGGAATCTCTTAATTGCATTTTCTGGAAAAAAAACACCTATATATATAAGTAATTGGATAGATCTTAAAAGGCATTTTTCCCAACTGTAGAATTCGAAGTTTTGATTCCTTAGTTGTTTGGTTAATAAAACTCGGAACTGTCGGTACCATATGAATTTGTAAAATAAATAGCCGGTTATTCCTTTGGTGAATTTTATGAGGCAGTCCTATGCTTTAAATAGTATGCTGAATTGAAGTTGTGAAATTACTAACAGTGTAACGACCTAGATTATGCCCAGTATTAATATATCTCTTCTTGCTCATGCTCCAAGCAGTTTCTTAACTTGTTGACAGCGCTGATGCTCATCTGGACTTGCCCATAGATATTCCTGCTGCCAAGACACATTTCCAGAAGCTTTTTCATGCTGAGTTCTAATTATGTAAATATAGAGAATGTCGTAATGTTTAAGCAAAGAACCACCTTAAAATTAGTACTGTCTCTGCAGAGCAAAATAGTATTGTCTGCATATTATCTATTGAGGACGGAGGTTGAGAATCTAGGTATACCTTTGATGGTATCGTCTTGTCTGATACTCAATGCTAAAAGTTCTACTGTCAGGATAAAGACCGGAGGAGATGCTGGACTCCCCTGTTTCATACCTTGCTGTAAGAGATATTCCCTAAAAAGGTGCTCACTGGTTTATACAAACAGGTAGCCTTTATTTTGTGCAACCCCGACCATGACCATGGATCATCGCTTTGATGCCTGGGCCTTGGATGTGACCACGACTTCTCATATCAAAGTACACACAACTTTAATAAAACTAATTTCATCAATTAATTGATTTCCGATATATGTACGATGCCACCCTTCAAGATACCAGTACTGCCCTACAAACTAAGAGCATGGCAGACGATTGACTATTACTTAATGCTTATTGGCAATTTCCAGATTTGGTGCTTCCAATTTCTGCTGATACCAAAGCTACTATGCCACATGTTTGTCAACGAAACACGCGCAAGTACTGCAGAGGCAATCGAAAGTACAATCAATACGTTCACACGGAAATGGTTAGGCGTGCCACCATGTCTGGAGACACTGCACTCTACTGTAAACGTGCCAAACTAGCACTTCCATTAAAGTCGGTGCTTGAAAAAAAATAAAGCTGAGAAATCCAAACTTGCAATGATGCTCCAGGAATCACCAGACGCACCGGTTCGGTCTGTCCAGCCCACGCTGAAGACGGAAGGAAGTGGAAAGTCGGTGCAGCAGTCGACGTGGCAAAAGAGTCACTACAGCTGAAAGAGGTCATTGGCTATACACAACCAGCAGACGTGGATTTGGCCATGGTGACATTAAGTGGTGGCCCAGGGCAACCCAAAATGAGCGTTGAGACATGGTCATCCGAGAAATCAGAGATACAGAAGATGAGACACGAGTCCAGGAAGCAAGGACAATGGACGACATGGAAGAGGGAGCTGCACAGATGTCTGACTTGAAATGCCATATGGCACATGGCACCATTGCGATTACGCTTCATCATCAAGTCAGTGTACGACCTCTTACCGACTGGCGCAAACCTCAGCAATTAATGTGGAAAGACCACATATGCCAGCTGCCCACTCTGCAATGGAGAACATAAACTAATGCACGTGATGCTCGTATCAGCTTGCAAAGTGGCACTGGCACAAGGGCGGTACATGTAGCGCCACAACAGAGTCCTGCGGATATTAGCGGAGGCCGTCGACAAGGTCATACAAGAGGAAAACAAAACAAGTAGTAACCAAGTTTGTCCCAAGGTACTTCCTTCGAGCAGGACAGGTAAACAGCAGCAAAAGTCCGCCACCAAATCCGCCAACGCTCCGGTGGCAACAATATCGAATAGTACGGGCGACTGGGAAATAGCAGTAGATTTGCCGGTCTGTCAGACGTACATCTAATATGCGACCAGACACTATCGTGTATTCGTCAAGCACTAAGCAGATGCTCCTGCTTGAACTGACAGTCCAGGATGGACGAGCATCATGCGTACAAAACTGCCAAGTACAGTGACTATCTTCTCGAACTAAGAAGAGCAAGAATAGCGGCCTGGGTAATGGCTGTGGAAGTAGGGGCAAGGGGTATGGTGAGCACCTCACTCAACTTGCTCGGAATACGAGGACGGGCGCGATCACATACTCGGACGAATCTGGCAGAGACTGCGGAAAGGAGTTCAGCATGGATATTGACCAAATGTAGGGAACTGTTTCGTAAGTTTAAATATACCTAAAATGCAACTTTCACTATGGCTTCATTATGGTAGATAGATGAGCATGATATAAAGCAAGGAATAAAGAAACCGGAGGTTGCGGGCTAAAATCCCCCCACCCAACCCCGCCCCCGAGGACTTTGGAGTCATGACTCACGTGTGGCCAAGCCCATTTAAGTTACAGACTTCTAATTGGCTGAAAATAACATGCTGTCATGTGCGTTAGGGAGACAGTTAAGAAAAGGCTGTCCAAATGACATATTGTGGAGAATGGGCCCTAGATTTGTGAACCTACCTGCGAATCGTTTTACATTCTCTCCTGATTTTGTAAATTAAACCTGAAGTTTGGGTCACTCATTTCAGTTTCGGTGTGGCTTTCTGTTCCGAGCACTTGTCGTTAAGGAAACTGGTTAGCTTGATTACACCTTTCGGGTGTATCTTTTGGCAGCTCGAACACGAACTGAAAGACCTATACTTTGAACATCATTTTTTAATAAGCTCATTGAATTCTGCAGATAATTAAAGAAGACTTAGAGATTGCGGAATTTCTTGTAAGTGACTGTAGAGAAAACAGTTTATTGGCTCAAAGAGGGAAATTGCATTAGGCTTCTGTAACCTCCACCGAATGTCTTGCACTGTCTCTCACAAGTTTAAAGGCATACAACCCATGTATTATATGTTCTCAAGCTGTCACCAGGTGCAAGACACACACATTTTTCAAAAAAATGGACCACTTTCAACTTTTTTGGTAAGTAAATAACTAGACTAGACTGTTGTTTAGGTACACTAGGTACAGGACAAAAGGCACAGCCCCCTACGCTTTCTCTGGTATGGTTATCACCTATCAAATCACTGGTATCAAATGTTTGGGTCGAATCTAAGTGTGCAGGCATATGTTCTGCATTTCTAATTTGCTTCCAGCTTAGCCCACCTCAGCCTAAGTTTCGCCTCTTCACCATAATCAAGAAGACAATGCAGAATGAGTATGCAATGTCTAGACCTAAAGTGTCTCAATATCTACTCTTTACTCCTCTTCCCTCCCCACACCCCCTCCCTAGAGTAAAAATACAGTCCCATTTAACTGATGAATGTGCCTAGTTTCCTTAACCTTTTCTCATGTATTTCATTCAGCCCCTATACCCCACCCCTCCCCAACCAAGGTCCAGTCTTCAATCAATTCAATGACAAGTAGAACTAGACTACCTTTTCCAGAACCACCCTGCTAAGAAGNCCCCTCACCCCTTCCCTAAGCCTTACAACCTCATTTTGCCCCATTTGTCATAATGAATTAGGAATAACAAAATGAATGTCTCATGTTCAATCTTTTTTTTGCACACCCTATCTCTTTCCACCCCTACAAATTCCGTTCCCCGTGTCTTTGAGCGACTCTGAGTTTTTTATCTTGTCACGTACCATATTCTTTCAGTTACATGTTTCTGCTTTTTACCATTTTTTAAACACAGAAAACAGAATGAATAGGAATGTGTCACTTTTCACGGTGGACTATACCGCTATTGCTAGATTGAGCAAATCTGCGCCTTAAATGTCATTTTCCTTCCATCTAACCCCTTTTACACACCATTTTACTACTTTCATCTATAACACCACTATATATGTACATACAATATGTTACCCTATATTGATCATTTTGTGATGGATTTGGCAGTGAAGGTGGAGGACAGACAATGACTATCACTTGGAGGGATCATAATAGTACTGCTCTTTTTTTTTTTTTTTTAGGCTTCTTCTGACAAATCACAGGCTGAAAATTGTATGCAGATTCATCTTCATTTCTAGAACATGTAAGACAGAAGCTCGCAGAGCTTTCTACGTAATGCTGAACATCACTTAGGAAATGTTAGCATGTCTGATGGATTTCTTTGCACTGCGCCACAACATGTACCCATATGATTTCACAGCAACTTCAACCTAGCAGAGACTACTTGACCACCAAATTCACCACTAAATACACTTACTGTTGATGATGGGAAGGAAGAGGATAAAGAAAGGGAGTAGGGATTTGCTCATATGAGGGGTAAGAATGTTCAAAATTTTCTGAAAATTTGATATCTGACAACAACAATCATTGTCCCTCAATATTGATGGATTTGCTGAACTCCTCATACAATTTTATTTGAGAATAGCAATGAACTCTGTACAACTAAGAATGCTGTAAAATTGTCTAATCTGCTGTCTATAGAGCAAGTATAGCCAAATAATAATGTTTTATCCTTCTTAAGAGTGTCAGGAAGTTAAAGGGCCGAAGCAATTGATATAGCAATATAGCAATAACACTATAACAATATAATGACGGGGATATTTTCTTCTGAATATCTTCTGTGGCCTCGCTGTCCGAGTAAGAGAGTTTCCTATTTACACTGTTCCTTAAATTTGTGCTAAGTCACGTTAGAACAATCTGCATTATCAAAAAGTAAACTGTATTATTTGACCAGCTGCTCAGTTCATACCAGCATGTCTTAATTCACACTAGAATGTGAAATGTGAACAAAAAGTTATCGATGTTTGCAATTTTCATGAAAAAAAATGCAGTAGTTTTGCCTTTTGCACAATTTTTTGCAAAATGTCAGCTTTTTCATGTACAACGCAGTTTCACAAATCGGGCAAAACATAACAACCAATAAAAACAAAATACAATCCAGGTCACGTTGCAGCTAATGGAATGTTAGAAACGTTTTCTGATTTCTGGAAGGAGAACATTTCGAAATACTATCTGAGCAGGTCTAGTTGCACTATAACAGTAAAAGAAAAAGAAGATAATTTGTCGACAATGGCAGATTTTTTTCAGGATGATCATCTGAAGACGCGCTCAGTTCCCCTCTACCGCCATTATTTGAGGCAAACTGAGTAAACCAATTTAGTTTATTTGACAGATACTTAGAATGCTGTTTTATTCGAATATAGGGTATCACATGGTTTAAAATGATATGTAGGACTATTTAACGTTCCCCTTAGCTGAACAGAAGTTGAAATTTTCACTCATATTGTTTTTGTATTATTTAGCTGAGTTTGTACTATCAAACAATGTCACATCATGCAGGCAGTTCTCATGTTATGCTCTATTCATCTCGTTAGCAGCAACTCAAGTGTCTCTCTAAATACCAATAACCGCCCAAGAATAGTTTTTGTGTTTTTTTTTAATATCACAGTTTTGCTTCGGTCAGTCTTGGTCAAATTTCGCATAGGCCCCCCCCCNTTTTTTTTTTTTAATTTGCCTGCACTAGAGAGATTTTTGTTTGTTTGTTTGTTTGTTTTGTTTTTTTTAACATTGATAGACTCTTGAAATAAATTTAAAAAAATAAAAAATGAGTAGTCTTCTCCACACAGTTTTTTATATATATAAAAAAAATGGCAGCAGCGATCTGGTGAACATTACCATATTTAGTTTTATGGAATATGTGACGTGCGAACACAAAACTATCATTATATTCAAACAGGTTGTTGTGGATGAATGCAGTCTATGTTTCAAATGGGGTGTTCCACTACACAGATTTTAACAGAAGTCTTACCAATCAGAAGACCGAAGCGAATTGTGATCATAAGTCAAAAAGGACAGTGGATTGCTTCCGATGCCACCTATTCTCTAGACATGACGACGCAAATGCAGATGTCCTAATCACTGATGACCATGATGCCTCATTTTAAATGCTGGTTTACTATGAAATCCGCTAGGAATTGCCGTGGCAAAGTTGTTAAACCGACTGCTCCTTTTAACACACTGGCATAATGGTCGGATCACAAGACGCACCTGCTGCCGGAAAAAAAAAATTCGACTTCGCACCGTCCAAGTAATCATTGATTTTTATATTCTCGATAAAAGCATGGGTTTTATGGACGTCTGCGACAAGATCTTTATATCGTGTCATGTTGGCGTCCAATGCATGCATGGAATGAACGTTGAAATGTTCGTGGACTAGTTAGTTCCTTGTCCTCTACCCCGTGTCAAATCCAAACGTCGTCATGTGCAATGTTTTTTATCAACTCTCAGAAACACTTTGACCTTAAAGGTTCCAACATCATCCAGCAGAAACGCTGGTAAGGTAAACTGATATTATGAATATTCTTTATCTTCTTCGAGCGATTTAGGAAAACCGAATTGCATGCTTTACACAATAGAGTAATGATAAATACATGAATGTTCTATGAAATTGAAGAGGACGGCCACGAGATCCAAAGGCCTCCCCCATGCCGGTCTGACTGTAATCCTATAGAGCTTATTTTGACCTAATTAGAGAGTGATGATGCTCACAGACTGTCCCCTTTTTAACAAATACTGCAATTCACATTGGCGGCTGACTGAATAATGCAGCCAGCCATGTTAGAAGAATGGACGAGGACTAGGCCACATATATTTATAAAGTTTAACACTCCAAACAGGCATTACATTTACCCGCATCAAGAATGTTTGAGTCTACGAAATGTCCAAGGAGCTGTAAACCAGGTTCCAAATATTACATTCTGATGAATGTAACGTTTCGATTGTGTTCGTTTAATTCTAAGCTATTTACAGTCGGCGTATACCAAAGCTCACGTCACGTGCAATTATTTGTATACCAACATACAGCAATATATGACCATCCCAAAATCTTGTGATGTCAGGTTTCAGATGGNTGGAGGGGGCACATCGAAAATGGCATTCCACATTATATCTTGGCCAATATCGATGCATAGGTTATAATACCTTCAGTCACTTTCATAACCTCTTTAGTTAGCACGTTAAACTGGATTTGACGATGAATAACTGAACATTACTTGAGTGATTAAAAAAAAAATACTTGTACCATGCCCATTTTAAGTAGACAGGAAATCATGGTAACTAGCTCTTCACCACAGTATACCTCTATCCTCAAATCTGCTTATATTGCTTCCTGAAAAAAATTAGTAAATAATTTACGTGCATGTCCTATATAAAACCTACAAACGAATGTTAATAGTCCTCAATGAATTTGTCATTCCATAAAACGTCCATTTAGACAGAAGAATTGTCTTTTTGTGCCGCGTGGTTTGATGAATAGCACTCTAAGTCCATGATTGGTTATTCATGTTTAAGGGTTATGTCCAAATAAAAAGGCAAGGGTTTTCTTTCGTGTATCCGGATGCTACATTATGGCAAGTTAGGTATGTAAGATTGCATAAAATACTAAAATTTACACCTATATTTGTGGAAACTATGACCATTAGCTTTAGCCGTGTATTGCATCTTACAAAATGAACATAAGTGGGGGTCACGTTGTGCAAAAGCATTAATAAATTAGTGTGCAAATGCTTTCCGTTCCGCTTTTATCTTGGTTTCCATGTATGTAGACTTTTTTTTTTCTCAAACTGCGTCATGTCATATATGGCTTAGTCCATTTTGGATAGTTCAGGTTGGTAATTGTGATTTCAATTCTCTCTTAACCCATTTAAAAAAAAATCTCAGATGACAATAGAAAGAAAAGAGATTGCAATTTAAAGCTTGAAGCACTGTTTTCTCTGAAGCTTGTTGTTGTAAAGCATCACATAATATTTGATGTGTTTCTTAACTTAGTATGGATCCTGCCAGCACCCGGCCAAGTTTGCATAAGACATTAATATATCATACACTAACTTTCCATAGTTCTTTGTTTAAGTCATGTAACATTGATGGCAATATGCACGTCTAGCTACCTAACAAGGGAAAAGGGAAAGTTATTGTTGTTCTTGATGTTGTTGTTGTTGTTGTTGTTGTTGTTGTTGTTGTTGTTGTTGCTGCTGCTGCTGCTGTTGTTGTTGTTGTTGTTGCAATCAGACACCCTTAATAGCTTTCTCTAGATTCATCCAATGACTCAAGATCTACTAGAGGTCGTGGAAATGATAAGTGCCTTGGGAAATTATTTCATTCACGTGTTTCTAAAGTTACACGTCTACAAAGTGTATACCTGGCAGCGAAAGATATTGTCGGACTGCTCGTGAATAGCGCCTTTAAACGACAGCAGGTATTAGCCTAAATCCGCACTTATAAACTTTATGATGATGATAATGACGATGATGATGTTATGTTCCCTGAAGAAGGACACTGCTTCGAAATGTTGGAACTTTTATTAAATTTTTCATGCCACGGTCTTGAGACTTTATGTATATCTGAAAAGCCGGCTGACTCTATCCTTACAGGCACTGTCACATGTCCATATTTTATGGCATACCTAAACTTCACAAAGGTGTCCCTGATGACGACCTACTTCCTCCCCACCGTGGCATCATCTCACAAATAAATGGCCCCTCAGTAAGAGCCCCTTATTGGCTAGACAGTATTTTAAAGCCGCTGATGCCGGAATTCCGCAAGTGTCAGTGGGTCAAAGAATCATAACTATTCACTCTTAAGCATTAATGTTATAGACATGTACAACATCATTCCACACGAGGAGGGGATTATGGCGTGCCGCCAGGCCCTGACTCAGCATTCTGAATACACTCCCTATGTCGTACTTGACATTAGCGAACTGCTGGAATTGGTCTTGACCCTGAACAATCTCACGTTTTTAGATCATAACTATATGCGAATAAGAGGCACTGCCATAGGCACACCTACGGCACCCTCTTGTGCGAATCTGTTCATGTTTTGTTTTTGTTTTTTTTTCTGGCGTAAGTACATGGAGCCTTTGGGAAATCAACCCTCATGGTCCATTAGATACATGGATGATCTCGCGGCGCTCTATCCGGGGACAGGGGGTGAGATCGATACGTTCTCAGACAGTTTGAACAGCCTCCACCCAACCATCAAATTCAAATGTGAGGCAAAACCTTAGCAAAGCTACCCATCTTAGACCTCAACATGCATCTCCTGGACGGGCGGCTGGAGACAGACCTCTTTGTCAAACCAACAGATTCCCAGAGTTTCTGTCTCCGCCGTCAAACCAACCCAGACACATTTTTCGGTCAGTAGTCTATAGTGGAGTCCTCAGACTCAAAAGCATCTGTTCCAGGGAAATCTGATTCCAGCAGAGGCTTGAAATTTGTATCCTTAAATCTGGTCCGCAGTGGATACAGGGAACATATTGTCCGCCAGATCACTGAAAAAGTACGGGTTCTGGACAGAAAGCCTTTGCTGGAATACAAACAAAAACAAACTGACGAAAAGGAGATTATCTTTGTTACCACCCTCACACAAGCCTCCCAGAGGTTCAGCAGTTCCATAAAGACAGTCAGATCATACTAGAAAAATCGATTAAAAGATATATCGTCCCTAAGCCGCCTTTTGAGGCCATACGGCAGCCTCCTAATCTTGGAAACCTTCTCATTAAAACCCGCCCTCCATCTGCTGTTTGCCTCCCCTCAACCAGGAACTCACCTTTACTCCACCAGGAACTATCATTTTCTGTGAAAGTACAAGATGTTAAACATGCCCCTTCATGACCAAATCTAGTTTCGTTTATAGCACCTCATCTAACTTCAAACAACCTCTCCGCGGCAATATCACCTGCAGCACCCATAACCTTATTTACTTCATCTCCTGCAGACAATGCTCCAAACAATACATTGGCCAAACAAACACCGCCCTACGAACCAGCTTCAACAACCACATATTATTATACTCAGTCAGTACGAACAACAAGTCAGTACCGGTAGGGAAATACGTCAAATCCCCTGGCCACAGCGGTGTGAGGGATATGATGCTCTAAGGCACAGAGGTTGTCCATTCCCCCAGTGGGACTGCCCTTAACGAGCGAGGGTCCTACTGGATGTGGAACCTGGGATCTCACAGCTGCCGTGGAGCTCTTAATATTGAAGAACCTAACTTTAGTAACCTTCCTTTTGAAAACTGATTATCTCCCGTCTCCCCTTTTAGGTTTGTGACACCTATTAGAAGGGCAAATCGCTCATAGTGTACAACCCAATTAATCCGCTAATATATAAAATCCCCCCTTTTTTTGGGGCCCTGCCAGCCAGTGTTAGGGTGTAGAAATGTGTAAAATGACCTGTGATCTAAATAAAGCATCCAATTTTAAAGTTTCAGGTACAATTTGAGCCTTCTAGATAAAAAAATAAAATGTGTAGACCTATGTATTCGCACGCGGTTAAAACCAGCCAAATGAAAAATTGGGGACCAAATCAGAATTTGAGGTGATCTTTTTCAAAAGACATTTATGAAAAATTTTGGGCGTTGACCCCCCTTTTTCTTCCCGTTAAAAGATCGGGCAAAAGAAGTACTTTAACCTCCATGGAAGAAATTTCCCCAAATCACAGTGGTATATTTAGAATATCGCAAATTGTTAATAGGGTCAAAAGAAGAAAAAACAATAGGTGTCAAAGACCTTTAACCTTTCCTTCCTCGTGGGTTTATGCTTTATAAATAAGCTGTTTCGCCTTTATGCTGAATCGTATCCCATTGTTTGTACCTCTACAGCTTTCAGATAGCCCGCCTGAACTCTCTCCTCTTATTTTTCATTTAATTCCGAATTCCCGCATTTACTCACCTTGCCTAACATGTACTTTTCATAATACTAATATTGTGCTAGTGGTAGCGCATAGTTAAGCCTCTTCTAGCCGTTTTTTTTTTGTTGTTGTTGCCGAGATAATTATACCAAGCTTGTTTCTTTTATATGCATGACTTCCTAACTTGACCCGCTGCTTTCTCCCTCCACCTATATTATTGACTGCTTGTAGATCAGATTTTCTTGGGGAGGCCCCTCATTAGTCCGGGACAGATGAAATGAATTGGGGCGCCACCCACAAATTGAAGGATTCTACAGTTTTTTTGCATTTTCTGACAGAGCAATATTTCTCGTAACTGGACACAAAAGTTTACCACGCTCGGAAGGGTGGAACTAGCTTTTTTAGTGGGACAGTGGTCAGTTAGGGTCAGAACCCACCTATTTCCACTTAATTGCTCAAAACAAAGGAGATAAAATTAGAAATAACATGAAATGAGTTTGTTTCAAATTATTCAATTTTAATACGATAAATCTGATTTTGTAGCCGAGAATTTAAAAGAGAAATAGAGCAAAAAACGAAATTTAGGGCGGTTTTTCTCAGTTTTAGGACTGAATGTTTAAAATGCAATTAAAAAGTTCCATATCAGAACGCATAACGTTCCAAATTGCCATTTTTTTTTTAACAATATCGATGCATGAGGTGTAGGGCTACATAGCAGTGTTTGACACAAGAGCGTCGGGTCTGCAACTGTTAAGAGTGGACATTGGTCAACATATTGATGGATCTCTATTTTCTTTTCTTCGTTTGGAGCCCAGAAATGTAAAATTATCAGGCCCGCAAACTGCACAGTAACAAGCAGGTTTTCATGTAATATGATAATGAGGTATCTTCCAAACAATGGCACAAGAAGTCGCCCTGATCAATATAGTCGAACTGGACTGTCTAGTGGACAGTGGTCGCCAGGGGTCAGTGACCATCAATTAACACATTTAGCTCAAAAGAAGACATGAAATTTAAAGCAACAGAAGCATGTTTCTGTTAAAATATTGCATTCAGATATGACTGAATTAGCCTTTTCTCCTCAAGTGCCAAACAGTGAAATAGGGAAGGATACACTGTATTACACGGAAAAGACAATGAACAACAGTTTAAGCAATAACGTACATGATGTGATTCCCACAACACCATTCGTCTAAGAAAACTTACAAATTAATGCGTAAACAAAGATTATGACAGCTGCAACTACCCGCCTACAATCAAAGAATGGACAATGGTCAAATAGAAACAGGTACATGGCAACCATGCTTTGGTATGCGCTCAAGAAGTTTCAGTCATTAGAAAAAATAGAGCACTGTTTCCTCGAAAGGGGTCATACCCAGAACGAAAACGATTCAGTACACTCGGTCATTGCTCGAGCTGCCAAAAAGATCCCCATCTACACACCCGAGCAGTGGTCCACTTTGATTCGTGGGACCCGTCGTGATAAACACCCATACACCGTGAAAGACATGACTGAAGGTGACACTTTTACGATTTCAAGAAACGTTCAGCTGCCGTCAAGAATTTCGACAAAGATGACAACGGAGACAAGGTTCAATGGATGAAAATAAAAAGCCTCAGCATTGAAAGATCAGACCAGAATGCGCTGAAAATCAAGTATGATTACAGTGAGGATTGACTTAATGCGTGGCAAGAGAAAATCCGAACAAACCGAGCTTCAGTTGGAAAAACTGCAAGAGAAATCAGGAATAACAGAGACCAAGAAAGCAGATTTGGTTTCTTTGTGCAGAATGGGACTGATTCCAGCTGCATACCATAATTTTTTTCAGCAACTTCCCACAGTGGTAGCCCCGCAGGAAGAAACAACACAGAACACATAACTCATTTACCTCTGATATTCATTATCAACTGTTTGTTGATTCCATAGAATTTATCAAACTGAAAATGTTTGCAACAGCAATGTTGCTTCAGGTTCTTGCAAACTACAATTTACCTCTAGTGGATATCCTTCTTTGGTTTAATTTTGTTGACTTAATTTTAGAAGATTTGAGAGAGGTCAATGGCTATCTTTTAAACGTGTGCATCCATCAAAAGATGGGTTGTTAATCAATATCTCTTTTACCCCTGAGATTGATTGCCAGCTGTCTATTAATTCCATACAGTTTATCAAGCTGAACATGTTGTTTTTTTTTCACAGCAAGGTTGCATTAGGTTCTTGCAAACTGCATTTTACCTCTTGTGGGTATCCTTCTTTGATTAAATTTCGTTGATTTAATTGTAGAAGATTTCGTCGTTCCAACCGCAAAGTGGCACATCGTCAAAATGCTAGTTTTTCTGGAGAGCGATTTGAAAATTGCCATGTTTTCAGACGCCGATTTCTGGTAGTTTAATGTAAACTGTGTTAACAAAAATTACACTGTTTATTGCGTCATTCATTCTTCTTTCAGACAGATGTCTTTGATTCCAAAACATATGTTCGTAGTTGTGCAATATTGCGTAATACGCAGACATGGTCCGATGGGACGGTTTGTGACTGGGAGGAAAGTGCTACCTGTCGCCAGCCAGCCCAGCCACAAAGTGGCACATGCGCATGGTACGGTTTGTGGGCAGGCTGAGACGCTAGGATTGGGTGATAGGTCCCATTGTCTTCCTGACTGGGGCACTGTTGGGTGTACGTTCCTTGATTCGCTAAGGCTTTATAATGGGTGCGGCTGATATTAGGGGAGGGGTAGCTTGATACAGCACTCCAGTGGGAATAATTTCGTTGAGGACTGTGCAAAAATAAAATAGAGGGAGAGAATGACTTTGATTTTCCCATATCTGATAAAGAGCACAAAGCTAGACTATCCTAGAAGAACTCAGGAAAGACAGAAAGTTTAAGTGCTCAGCTCTCAGTCTTAGCTGGATGTTATTCTTACCTAATAAACCCACCCAAATTATTTGGGACAATTTTGTTACATGTAGACGACAACGGTAGAGTCGACCACAATGATAACAATATTTTAATGACAATAACAGCAATAATAACAACAACAACAATAACAGCAGCACTATGGAAAGTAGAGAAGAATACCAAATAGAATAACATCACCAAAAACAGGAGGAGCAACACCATTCGGCAGGAGAAGACAGTAACAGCAGCAAAATCAAAAACCATCAACAACCATCACACACACACACACAACACAACATTGAGAGGACATCTATGACTTGAATTATAACAATGAAACCATTTAATTTGAATATTTTCCGTACATGCACTATAGTTTATTTCTGTTAGAAATGTCACGAGAAGGTAGGCAGTTTAACCTTTCATGAAATGAACAATTTATATGACATCAGGTGTAAGTATAACTGAACAGAAATAATGGTTATTTAATTACTGTATAAGGACATGGACATAATGGAAATTAATAAAGAAAGGCAGTAAGAAGGGTTAAGATCAAAATGTAGAAGCCAAAAAAAAAAAAAACAACAACAACAAAAGGAAAAAAGGCAATGGATGAGATTTACGTGTCGATATAATAAGATAACAAAAGGAGCGTTGCAGTAGACCAGAATGTAGAAGAACAACAGAAATAGATGGATGTGAAATTACAGAACTTTTTAAGACTGGATTTAAAAGAAACAAAAAAAAAATGCCACTAATAAATGAAATCAATAAATCATAGGCCTGTCTCCCCCACTGTCTCACCTCTCTTTCGCTC
>JAWQUT010000736.1:144075-160435 GCA_033807755.1 Ellobium chinense
GGGGGGGGGGGGGAAGGAGGTCAGTTCGCTGTTCTGTCAGTCCACCATATCTTTTGTTATGAAAATTATTGCTTATGTGGGTAGCTAAAAAAACATCTCTTAATAGAAAGTTGAGCAGGACGGTATGGTGTACTGAAATGAAAAAAAAAAAAAAAGAAATGATTGTGCATTCATCTTTAGCACAGATGCTCCACCCGTGTTCGTCTCTCTTATAGCAATACGACTGGTCTGGCTGAAGGATACGAAAGGCTTGTCATTCAGCTACAGGAGGTTAAGATGAAGTTAAACACCAGAGAGGGGGGCAGAGGTGGTAGCAGTGTGTTCATTATTTTTTTTTTTAGCACAGATCGAATGAAAAGCATTCCGTCAGTTATATTAGGTGAACACCGATCGCTTTTAAAGTAAAATCTTTCTGAAATGATAATATCCTCATACTGAGGCGGTTGGCGGTCGAAATATTCCGTGAGCTTTTGAACATCATCCGTCTGGTGTAGGCAAGAATGTCTTTGCACCTGATGAAAAGTGTCACGGTTTTTGGAGGTTAGGCAGAAGCCTTTGCCTCGGCTCAGAACACTGATCTTGTCCGGAATGAGGGTTTTGTCAGAGATCTTGAAGACCGCTAAAAGGTTGGGATGCGGGTAGGGTGGGAAGAAGGGAACAAAGATGACGATGCCGACACGGGGCTTATCTTGGGGATGGGAGTTGGAACTTGTCGTCATGTGGAAGAATCAAGTGGGTGCTAATAATAGCTTAGCGCTGAACTGGAAACCAGTGGTGGCTATTTTTAGCACCCGGTACAAGCGCCGCGCAAGCGACCGATTAGTACTGTGTTTTGTAGACTACACAGAACACGATGCTCTACTGCCATATCAAAATGTCGATTTTAAACATTGTTCCTAGTGTTGTTGTAACAGTGACAGTCGGTACAAAGATTGACCGCATAAGGAGAAAGTCACGATTAGACCCTTTCCTCAACCTAAAACTCAACTAGAGAGATGTTTGAAGTGCATTCGGCTCTGCATCCGACCACACACGCAGCTTAATACTGACAAGATCGCAGAGCACTACTTCGTTTGTTCCAAGATAATAATCACACAATAGGCTAGATTCTAGATCATAGTGCTTACTGTCATTGGGTTTCTTTCCTCACCTTGGTCATGGCACTAAAGTTTTGTTTTTATACAATATGTCAAAACTAGATCTAACTCAGCATGTGTGAAGTAAGCACTAGTAGACCGTAAGACTGTGGTGTATCTGCCTCCATATCGGTGTGTAAATATTGTTACATCAATGCCAACTTACTAGTTGTTTTCTAGACTTGCTTTGTAATAATGAAGAAAGTCATAACTGAAAATTATTTTAATCTACGTGGAATCCGTTGTGACTCTTCTGCCTGCTTAGCGCTGAAACCACCGGTGGCTATTTTGAGCACCCGGTACAAGCGCCGCGCGCGCGACCGGTATTGTATTTAAACGAGTGCTTGTGTCTTAACTGGTTGTATACTTCTGGAGCACAGAAGAGCTGTGCCCCTTTCTAAGTTCGTGAAACATGTCAAAGGTTGACACTGTGGGCAGCTCAGAGAAATTGTGACTGGCTTCCATCAGGGTAGGAAGGGTAAGCAATGTTCCTTCAAGTTACTTCAACACGAAGTTTCTCTGTGATCTATTGTCGAGTAGTCCGTCAGGATCTAACTCCACTCCTAAGCTGTCAGCTTGCTCACATAATATTACAAGTTCATTCTTCCTTATCTGGTTGACAGTAACACCTCTTTTTCGCAAAAATTCCTGCAGAAAAGCAACGTTTTTAAAAGCGAAATCACGACCAACACCACTGTCCGCTATTGTGTTTAGAACAAAGCTTGTACTGGGTGCTAAAAATAGCCACCGGGGCTTTCCGGGCCAACGCTTAACCGGATATGGACTATTTTGCTGCTTTTCAAGCAGTTTAAATGACTTTTACATATACATTACCGGAGTTGTATTAATTCAAACATCAAACGTATCTTGCACTTTCTAATTTATATCTATATAATATATAATATATATATATTTTTTTTAAACTCAACGTCTGTCTTCTGTAACGCCAGCTTATTTTTACCGGTGTGCAGTTGTCATGACATTTAGGTAACCCATACATCAATTTAAGAACTAATGAAACAGCAAAATCCTNCCACTTCTCCTTCCGTACATCACTCGCAGTTCGATTTTACAGGGAACGAATGTAATATTAAACATATACAATTTAAACCGTTTACACCCCTCCTGCTTTCCGCCAACACTCAGGCCTTGCCCATCTTTCAATAATTAATTAACCCTGTAAGTCCCAAGAGTAGTAATATTACTACAGTGACACAGCCGGTTCTTTTAGATGTTTTGAGTAAATGGTTAGATCTTTCCGACATAATTTTTATACTGTTTGTATAGACTATTTATTGTTATGTAGTAATATATGTGCCATTGTACTTTGGTTCTTTGAGGAGTCATGTCTACATGTCACTTGTTATGGAAACACCAAGCTCATGTGCCACATAAGGCACAATGGGTCTTTGAGGGTTAATCTGACTCCGATTAACACTCAGCAACACAGTAGACTTTGCAGTAACTCCATCTTTTCTTTATTGCTGGCCAACAACAAACTGTCAATGCCATGATAGGCTTGGTTTCGTATTGATGCTATACAGGTATTGTAGGTTATGTAGAGGCTGGCCGATGATTAGTTGCTTGCCGACTCTGCAATGCTACTTACGACTTGGAACACTTTTGGTACATTAATCTTATTCTAATAGTGTGTCATTTAAACAATCACCATGTCTATTTTGCACGCGCGGTCTCGATATGGTGGCACCTCTTGGAACCTGGTTTAATATAAGCCAACTAACATCCTAAGGAAGCATGCGCTCCTTCCCGATATGAGCCAATGTCTGACGTGCCAGGCAATATCAGTAACTAAAACCGATAAACTCTACTTTGTTTGACTCTAGCTCAACACATCAGTAGAGTTAATCTCCACCGAATCGAGTTCCTAAGTGCACCTTTAGAAAAATGAAACATGCACATTAACAATATGATTTCTTTCCATCGTAATAATTTGGTTTAACTTTGCACGTTGAACGCTAGTAAGCATGCATCCAGCACGGATACAGTAACAGCCTTAACAAAGATGCCGCTGTAAGTGCGCAAGCTCTCTAGTATGTTTTGCATGTCTGTAAAATTTTGATTATGGTGGTTATCGGGGCAGTGTATCCAAGCCGCGATTAGGGGTCATGAAATACGTGATTGTTCCAGCATCAAAATAGAATGTCCAGATCATTTTTTTTTTTTGAAGTGTAAACCGGCACATTTATAGTTGACACTACTATGCTCGTTATAATGCCAACATTGGCAGGATTCAGTACTTAGTGGTAAAACGTAGACTGCGCATAATATCAGTTTCACCATGTTATACTTGTTAGGGTAATAAAATTTGCATTTGACACTCTGGCTGTTGCATTATGCACTGCTGTTTTTCTTGAACTTTGTAATCTTGCTCTGGCTTCTTTCTGGGCTACATCTGCTTGGTTCCTGCTTCGTCGTGAGATGGATCGTCCTTTATTCGGTAGGGATCCTTAGCAAAATGTACGTTTTGAGTTTTTGAACGCCATTCATAGTGAGGAAGGGAGCACACCTACTAAGGGTTGATTAGAAAGTCGTCTTTTGCCATTACTGGAAGAAAGAGTTCGGCACACAATCATCTCTGGATTTAAATTTGTTGGTGGAACGTCCTGTCAACACCCATGTGCCGGGGTTAGAATGTAGCAAGAACCAACGGCGGTGTGTATGCTAATGAATGAGGCAACTGCAACGATATAAGTGGAGCAAATTATGCTTACAAGTGAGTGCATTGCTTTCTTTCTCCTCCGTATAAGTCGCAGCCATCTCAGTTTGCCTATAAATCGATACCTCTTTTGCTAAGAGAGGGGTGTTGCTTCCCATTGTATCGAAGTTGCGGGGACCAACCAGATGTAGCCCTGCTGTTTTTTCTTAAACAGTTTAACTTTACTTTGACCTCTTTCCTGTTGTAACCCCATTTGTTTTGTTGTTGTTTTTTTCAGATGGCGGATATAATGAAAAGTGTGATGTGTACAGTTGGGCAGTAATACTCGGGGAAGTCTTGTCAAGAAAAAGCCCATTTACCTGGTCTAAAAAAAATCAGCTTCCTCAACAGACAGCCACAGAAGGTAAAAACTGAACACTACCTATTTGAATACGATCTTATGTCGGAAAGATGTGATGGTGTGTCGATAGAGCATTCGTGTCAAACATGTTTTTGTTTTTTTTTGGGACAATTTATTGAATTTATTGCAGGCTGTTGGTATGGACGATAATCTCGACAACCGCTACACTGCGGTACTGATATTACAAAGAGAAATAGCCAATGTTCAAGACAGTAATAAAGAGTGACATTACCAGAGAGATGAGCACATTCCACAGGGGTCCCCTTACTTTCGCCGCGATCTGTATTTGCTTCGTTCCACTTTCGTCGAGTTTTAATTCCGATGTAGTTTTTAACTGCACGATGTACCCCTCTCGCTGTGTTCTACTTTTACCACGATGGTTAAAAAAACAAAAACAAAACAAAACTATGAGGTAGCATTGTTCAAAAACATGGCTCCTTTTAAAGATATTAGGGCTTTGTAAACAAATCTGTTAAATCCCGTATAATCCTGACTTTCTTCCGTTGTTGACAATTACGATCATTACCCACAACAACATCGACAATACCACAACAACAACAACAACAACAACAACAACAACAACAACAACAACATCATCATGTATGGACGAATGGCGTATACAAAAAAAAAAAAAAAAANAAAAAAAAAAAAAAAAAAAATGCAAAACTTACCGAAATATATTATTTGAATGGCCAGCAATCACAATGATGAAACACACTTAGCAGGAACAAAAGCAGTAATCAGCTTCAAGGGACAGCAGTAATAATTTGCTTTACGTTCTAATAAGTCCACACTGCTTTTTTTTTTCATAAAATCGGCGGTTGTCTGACGAAGAGGCGAGTTCAGAACTTGGCTGCACAAAGAAACTAGCACTCGCACAGCAAAAGTCACTCATATTTCGTCGCTACACTCGCAGACCGACGGATATGGTCATTTTGGGGGTATTGAGTTTTTTAGCCCATAGTGAGGGCTTTGTAGTGTGTGAACGAAACTGCGAAATTCGAAATAGTTTTTGAGTTTTAGCGATTCCGTATTTGACTGACATCAAATCCGAACAGATCGTCTCCGTCACTATGCGAGTGTTTCCGTGCGCAGGTAAGGCGCGACGGAGATGGTCTCAGTCACTATGCGAGTGTCTCTGCGCTCTGGTAAGGCGCCGGCCAGTTGGTCGCTTATCAGCCTGCAGGAGTGACCGGCGACTGTATTGACTGTCGGCGGACAAGATCATAGAGATTAACTAGTATGTATTATTGTTGGATTGGTAGTTTTTCGCAGAAGCCCTTCCCAGCGTTGTTTTCATCAAGCCTTCTCTCTCTTTAATCCTTATAAGCGGGTGGTGCCCATAGTGGTGAGCTCCTTTGACGTTTTTCCAACTTTTTTAAATTTTGTCCCCGCTTATGAGCTCTTGAGGCGTCAGTAAGGCCGGGGCACGCCTTTTAATTGAAAGTTTAACCAATCCTGTTCGATCAAGCCCCGCCTTCTGAGTTCATAGCAAGATGCAATGCTCTAAAAAAAAGACCAAACTCTGTGCTCGTCTCAGTACTGCAGTTGATGACTAGAGCAATTTGCAAACATGGATCACTTAATCGTGGACACAAACTGGTGCCGCTTGCATTAGAGAAAAGTAAGAAATTGCAATCACCAATTGATAATGAGGAAAAATCGCAGTCAAATTTGGCGCGGCGGGACGGCTTCACGGACCTCATGAACATATCAGGTATAAGTGACCTTGATTTCTCTTTGAATGACTTCACAAATGTTCTGAATGCAAGTACATGTATATCGTTTCTGAAACCATCACTAAGCCAGTTACAGAGCCTATTCATGCAAGTTCTGAAGTTGCTCTGCCTGCTTTGGCATCCCGTCCTCTGTCTGAAGACTTCGTGGTGGACGGCTCTCCCAGGTCCCAAGAAAAGTCTAGGGCGAAACAGGAACATCCAAAGAAAATAGAGCAAGCCAAGCTCAATCGAAACTTAGGATTGTCGTACTTCTCAGAGTCGAATGAAATCATTCCAGACAGGCGCCAACTAGGACACCGTTGTACTGGACATGAATGTCAAAGATGAAAGCTCTGTTGTGCAAACGTATCTGACTATGAGATAGAGAATCCATAATGCACGCCTTTGGGGAAATGGGAGAGTGCATGAACAGATTGGTTGCACGCTTTGTTTCTAAACAAGAACAGCAGAACAATGTTACCCGAAAACACAAGATCCCCGGCTATACTCTGCCTGTTGGAGGCAAAACTGTCTCGGTGTGCAAACAAATGTTCTTGGAAACTATATCAATTTCTGAACGTTTCGTGAGAACGACGATGGAGAAACTGAAGGAAAGCGGTATTCTGGGACATGAGAGTAGAGGTGGCCGTCGTCAAGCCGAAACAGACAGAGAAAAAATGAGAGAAGATTAAGAGACACTCGGATCGTTTCCCAAGAATGGAATCCCATTACTGCAGAGCCAATTCCACGTGTGAATATCTCTGCAGCGACCTCACACTCGCCAAAATGTTCAGTTTATTTCATGACACTGAAGAGGGGGTCAGCATTTCCTACGAGCTGTACCGGCAAGTTTTTCAAGAGCAAAACTTAAAATCATCATCCAAAAAAAAGACACATGCCGAATTTGTGAAGACTTTAGACAAACACCAGATCTGAAACCCGAAGTCCTCCTCCACGAATACAATTCATTTATAGATGAGAAAAAAGGCATGTCGTGAGCTCTTGGATCTTTTCAGAGAAGAAGCCAAAAACGACGCCACAATTAGAACAGCAATTTTTGATCTGCAGAAAGTGATCTATTTGCCAAAATCAAATCGCGGTGAGATCTTTTACAAGCGAAGACTGTCCTGCTTCAATTTTACTGTACAAATGGACAAGGTCCCTGCTTTTTCTGGCATGACGGGATTGCTGCCAGGTGGAAAAGGAGATAGCATCATGTCTGAACTTATACTTAAAAGAGGTCGACAAAGAAGGAGTTCAGAGTTGGCATTGTTCTGCTACGGCTGTTCAGGTCAAAACAAAAATTCTAACATTGCCTTTATGACTCAGAACGTCCTAAAATCATCCACCTCGCTGAAAATGATCACTCTGCATTTTTTTCAAAAAAAATCATGGGCACAGTGAAGGTGATTCAATTCACAGCGTCGTGGAAACTGCAGTTGACAAAGTAGAAACTATCGTAATGCCGAGCGAGGTGATTGGCATCATAAGATCCGCAGCCAAAAAAAAAAAAAACTTGGTTACAGAGTTACAAACGGACGACATAACAGATTGGAAAACAGTTTCCACTGCGTCCGGGATATTGCGCGTGAGGAATGCTGGTGATGGTACTGCTGTGATATGGCCTAGGTTCATGTAGATCCAGCTGGACAAGCAAACTTCAGAGGCAATAAAATTCAAAATCTCTCATAGACAGACAGAGTTCCATACTCTCGCTCTTTCCACTCGCAGAACACAAGAAATAGCTCCGACAAGCCTGAAGAACCCACCAAAACGTTCCAAGGGAAAATATCAGGACCTTGTTTCCCTGTGCACTGGAAGCAAACCAGTGATTAGACTTGCACATCACGCTCAGTTCTATTTGTCTCTTCCAAGTGAAAAATCATAGACGAGTGTAAGCATGATGCCAGCAAAGTGCAACTTAACGCGTGTTTGTTTCTGAGTCGTACGTCAGAACAAATGTTTTATATATCTATCCATATATTCTTATCATCATCATCATCATCATCATCATCATCATCATCATCATCATCATTATTTGCAAAACATCTATCCGCACTGGATCTAAATAAGTAAAGCAAGAAAACTATAACATTTAACAAATTTAGTGCACAAATTTTCGGACAGGCGTCCTTCTTCAGGTGTAGAAAATAAATGAGCTAAGAATGAAATGTCATAAAATAAAATAAAAAAAACAAACAAACTATGATCAATAGTCATGAAAAAGCTTGAACAGACACACATATCAAAGGAACAGAACTATCATCATCATCATCATCATCATTGTCATCATCAGAATTCATGATCACTACAAGACCATCATCATTCTCATGCAACTATATACATGTATTTCTGTAACTTTGAAAAGCTTAGAAAACAATACTGAATGTTTTCAATATGTTTATGGTTTCTTTTCACAAATAAATATGATGTTTCAACACGGAGTCATCTATTTATGATAGTTCAGTAAATAACGCGTGAATGAGTGAAAGTGCAAATACTTTATCTGATTCGTCAAATGGTCTGAGATAGGGCGAACACCAAGGCGGTCCATGTACTATCCACTCACATACCGACTGACTTGGTCTCGGCGCAGGTAAATCTACGCTTAACGCTAACATTTTCCACTCGCAAAGTGACGGAGATCGATTTAAACTACTTACATCAAAGTGTAACAGCTAAAACCCAATTTTAAAGGAAGATCACATTGGCTTGAATGTGATTTGAAAATTTGATAAGGATACGTTCAGAAACAACTGAGCTAGAGCTTTCAATCGTCTGTAGCTCGAAACTAGGAAAATCCATCTCTGTCACTCTGCGAGTGGAGCGACGATTTGTGTGGCCTTTACACACAAAAACATAGAATATATGGGTGCAAAAACGGTATCGCCGAAGCAAGAGACGACGCCAGACAAGAGAAGGAGGCTAGTCTATCAAGCATGACAGTTTTGAAGCATTAAGACCACAATATGTTACTAGAAAGTGTAAAACAAAAAACAACAACAACATTGTATACATACATTTTAAACGCCATTTTCTCGAAAACTTCTCATTGAACACTCTTTTCCCTAAGGCTTTGTAATTACTAGACCGAATGACGTGAAAATTGGTATCTATCTTCCCTGTAGGCATTTTTTTTTTTTTTTTTTTTNTTTTTTTTTTTTTTTTGTGGAAAAAAAAAGAGGAGAAATCGATATTTTCTACATGGACATTTCAAAAGCCTTTAGCCGACTACCGATTACAAAATATATGTATGTTTATATATAAAAGATGAATACGTTTGTTCAACGGATGTTGAAATGTATTTGTACCAAATTTCAGATTGTTTTCTTGAAGAATATCGGAGGCTTAGACTTTTAAAAATTACTTTTTTTTATTTTTCCGATGCAGTAATTCAAGATGTCTCTGTTTTCCCTGATTCGGACACACTGAATTCGATTGCAAAGGATAAAGGTGTCAATTTCCAATAGTTTAGAACTTTATTTCAAGAACCCGTCGCCCCTCCCCCTTCCCTCCTCCCGTAATACTGTCTCAAGATTGACAATACAACTTTAAGACGTACAAAGAAAGGCAAGTGATTATATGTTTGAGAACCAGAAATAGAAAAAGACCAGCTAAGAGAGGTAGTGAAAGGGATTGAGATAAGTTCATTGTCTGAGTTATTTAAAGCAATGGTATACTTTATCACATATACAAAACCACAATATCACACACACACACACACACACATGTACCTGCACACGCACACACACACACACACACACACACACACACACACACACACACACACACACACACACACACACACACACANACACACACACACACACACACACACACACACGCACAGAACCACGCACGTACATACATATACTCATACACTTTCACATACACACGTGCGCGGGAGCAAACACCCTCACATCCTGTACTCCTATTCACACACATAGACGTTGCACATACGTATCCACACATACCTTGAACCCTTCATTTATCCGCGTGTGAATGCACTTAGAGCGAGAGTCTCAGGTCACGGGGGAACATGGATTCCACTCTATATTACTAGGAATTATAAACAGAGTCTGTGCATCAAGTGCCGCGAGCGGAGACGCCTGCCCTAAGAAATGCACGAGATAAGTCCCAGCCCTATGCCCTTTCCTATTGGGTCTTTACAAAACTCCATTCTCTGTTCAACCCTCCCCCTCCCCACCCCTTATACACAGGGTTACGTATTGACAAATCTTTCCTCTCTCACTCTTTCTCTCTCTCTCTCTCTCTCTCTCTCTCTCTTTCTCTCTCTTTTTCTTTCTGTATTGTCCCCACATCATCATCATCATCATCATCATCATCATTATCAACAATAAAACAGCAACAACAACAACAACAACAACAACAACAACAACAACAACAACAACAACAACTACAAGAACAACAACAGCAACCCCATCATTATATCATTTAGCCACAACCCCAAAGGGTACTTTACGATATCAATCTTTGCTTTCTACAATCTTGAACTGGAGTAAATACATAAAAATTGCATGTGAACACTGATTTATTCGGAATTCTTTTTCGAGCAGAGAATAAAAACATATATATGTTTGTGTGGGTCCATTTCATCTATTCAAACAATAATAATTTCAAATATGTAAATCTATATTATTATCCATCCATCCATCCATCCATGCATGCATGCATCCATCTATCCGTCCATCTGTCTGTCCGTCCATACGTGCGACCATAATTCTGACACGGGCATATAAAGATCGTTTATTTCAGAAATGTTCATTAAATATATTGACAATACACTGACATTATGATGATTACGTAAATCAAAAGATCCCTCTAGCTGCGACTGTTTTTAGGCCATTTCGACCATCTTTCGCCCTCTGCTCAAAATTAATTCATCTTTGTTGTTTCGTTACTGTACACAAAAATGTCACAATACCTAAGTTAACCGTACGTGTGATTTAAGGTGTGTAGCCTCGTTTTCGGCAATTTATTAATTTACTTCGAAGTTGCCAATTTCATCATTGAACAATAAGTTGATTATCTGCAACATCTGATTTGCCCCTACTTCAAACAAAACCGTGAGTGTGGCTTGCTTTATAATTGTTTTATGTTTTGCTGATTTAACTTCATGAATCTGTCTCTAGTGTTGTGATTAGATATTAAATGGGGGAAAATGTTTTTCTCGTATTATTATGTAATAATGATAGCGGCCATCTTGTATTTTAATAGTATAGTTAGTTTTATCCTTATAACTTTTTAAAAATATTTTTCTATCAATCTGTTTAAAACTTTGCATATATTATCTTGGTAGCTATGTAAAAATTTCTATAGAGGGATTTTAAAATCCATTTATTCTAACTCTACCAAATGAATGGAGAACTTGAATGTTTTGGGGGTTTTTTTATTATTGATTTTTGTATGATTTTCCTACATTTACAACTTGATAAATCTGACAGAGATCAAGATACATCATTTTTGTTCTTTACACGTGTCCTACATACATTTACAACAATTGTATGCAAATTTCAGATCATTTGGATAGAAAATAAAAAAAAGTTATAGATTTTTCTAGGGATTTTTCTGAGAAAAACATCAATTTCGAGAAAACGGACAAAAAGTTGGTGCTAGCCCTATTCCGACAGTATCACCGCTTTCTCCTACAGCGATAAGGTTATCAGCCTTCCGTTTTGTTGTTTTTTTTTTCATTTCTCTTGCATGAATGAGGTGTAGATGTCTCTTGGTAACTTTCTTGCGAGGCCTGATCGAAGTAAAAGTGCAAAAAAAAACAACAAAAAAAAATCAGTCCCTTGTCGTGTCAACTATGATCAACAACAGCCTGCAGAACCTGTTTGTTTACAAACGGAAGTAGCCCGGTGCTAGTGTTTTCCGCTTGCGCAGCCAATTAACGCCGATTATTTACTGGGGATCACCGGCTACATCGTCATCATACAATATATGGAATGAAGAGGTCAAAAACGGGGTTTGTTTGAAGAGGAAAAACGGGGTCCTATTTTTAAAATAGAGCTTTTCTATTTGTTTTACTGAAGAGTGCGCAGAATTTCGAATACAACAGTACCAAATTTGTTGTATCGATATCAATTTCAAGCCCCGTTACTAAGGTCTTTATAGAGAGATAATATGGAACCGTGTCCTGTTTTCAGTCATTGGATATGAGTATATGCCTCGGTAGTCATCGATTCTGGACCCTAAAATGCATGTTTTCATGTTTTTTTCATGTTGAAAGCCGACTATTCATTTTCAACAAAGACCTAAATACTCGCATTTTCGTATTTATTTAGCCGCACATGCCCAAATGAGGCGCAGCATTCTGGTTCTACCCCGTCATACATTGTAGTGAAGACTTAGTGCCCGTGGTTTATCATACGCCTGTTCAGTGAAGCGCTGCCTGTTGTTCGCCTCTTCGTCATACAGTGGAGAGCCCGTCCTTCGCCTGACCAGTGAAGTGCTGCGCATTGTTCTTCTCGTTGTCATACAGCTGGGCGGTCGAACCTGGCATCAACAACTGCAACAAAAGGCAGGACTGTCGGGATATTGACTCTACGTGCACCGCCATTACTCATCCTGCGTGGCGTCAAAAAGCGAGATAAGCTAGCAGACGACTGGTCCAGATGGTTTACGTATGTGTCCTCACCATTCTTCTGCTAGCCTTTTCTCTCTTTATGACGTCAAGCAGGACGACTAATGGCGACCTACGCAGGGTGAAAATCCCCACATTCAAGCGGCATTTTCTCGTTAATGGTCAGGCGAAAAGAAAATTTAAACCGTTTAATGTTTTGACAAAGTGATGTGGAGTTTTTAAGCTGCGAAACACGTCTCTACCCACGTCATTTTAAAGGAACCCGTAATAGCCACAAAAAAAAAAAAAAAAGGAATAAAGAAAAGAAAGAATGGATGCCGAAGACATAACTTTAAGATAATATGATACGTGCTGTTCATATATAATCACAGAACTATTATGGTGATGGTAAGCATCAAATTTAAAACATAAGCGGACATGGACGGGACAGTTTGCAGTGTCCATGGTAACCAGCTTTAATATCTGCAAAGTAAGAATGAAGTGAGAGAACAGGCACTTTTGCAATCGCATGAGCATAAAAAAAAAAAAATAATAATTGTGTGAACAATTACGAACGATTTGATCTGTAGAGCAGACAAAAGGAAGAACTCATTGCTCTGTGGCTTACAGTATGGTTTTTAAAATTTGATACCTGGATAGATAATGGAACTCATGGCTCTTAATCGGAGATAGTCTGCAATAAAATTAGTTTTGTAGTTTTGCCACATTTTTTTTCCTTCTATTTATGTTTTCCAAAAGGCATACATGTAAGATAGATGGATGCAACGGTGAGTTGATTGTTGGATTTTTTTTTTCCTGAGGAAACAATTTACATACTAATACTTTCATGTACTATATATTATGCTACTTTTTTTTTTTTTTTTTNTTTTTTTTTTTTTTTTTGCTCTTCAGAAAGACCGATGCCTGTCCTGGGAATACCTGATGAATTCCATGACATTCTGCATGAGTACGTATTTGATACATTATCTGCAGACTTGTAGTGCAATTACAAAAGGGTCAACCATTTTATATTTCTTCCTACTACATGCATTGCATTCAAATTTTTCGTAGGCCTCTAAACCGGGTAGTCTTGACATAAATTCTACATCTTCGCTGTGCCTGTGGTTAAAGTTTCATGGAAAATAGAAACTCAACGGCAACAGATAATGTTTCTTAAATTTGCATAGTTGACCAGTATGACTGTTGAAAATGTGAACATCAAAGAAACCGATAGAAATTGCGTAAAGCAGCGAGCATAATATTCAACAAACCGCTTTAGAGGCTTTTACTTAAAGACAACGAAACTTGCAAATTTCCAAGTACTAACATCTCATCGCCTGGACGGGACTTCCTCATTTTGCCTTCCTGCGGTGAGTTTTTCCGTGGCCAACTTCCAAGTTCCCTCCAGACGTTTACGCAATTCAATAACATACCGGTGGCCAGTCTTTGTCTCCGTCTGCTCCATTTCCTTAGTCTGCAGCTATTGAGGAATGTGCATTGGCCCACTCACGGTTCCCCCACCCCTTTCCATGTAGCAGCTCAAATGGGGCTAAAAGTAGATCCTTGCGGGACCTCCCTGTAGACTAAAGGCTAAGTATGAAATTGCTTGGGTTGCTCCACGCACAATCGCAGTAAGGTCTTCTTCAGCGTGCCCTTGAATCTCTCCGCTAGATATTTGCACAATGGGTGGTAGACTGACTGCGTTAGAAGACTATTGAACGCCCAGTAGCCTGATCGTTTCCTTTATAATATCCAACATACACTGGGTTCCTTGGTCTACCAGAATTTCTTAAGATACACTAGAACAGTTGTAGATATTGACTAGGGCCTTGGCACTGGCTCCGCATCATTCTTCTTCAGGGAAATTGCCCCGGATGATGACTTGCTTAGTCGACATAAAACAACATGTACCGATTTCCATCTTCACTTGCGGGTCAATAGGTTCCACAATGTTCACAGTCATTCTTTTAAACGGGACTTCAACAACTGGCATGCTTTGTAATGGTACCCTTGGGATCGCTCCTTTACCCACCGTCTTCTGGAAGACATTACATGAATGACTATCTCATAATGTCACATTCTACTCCAGACCAGTAAAAGGTACCCACACTCTGTCTTTGTCTCATCAGTCACCACGTACTCCCACATTTTTTCGGGCAGTGTCATTTGAGTTATGGTCGCCCCCTGCTTTAGGTCCTTGCAGATCTTAAACAAGGTGCATGGACGCCTTTCAGAGCTCACCGACTTGTTGTCCCTTTCTTTCGGAGTTGTTTTTTGCCCCAACTTCATGAGTTTTTCATCTTCCTCCTGGAGTCGGACAAGTTCCCATTTGTCCATTCCCACGTGTCACTCCGTCTTTGGTACTCACAGTAATGTAGCGGCCTTTCTTCTTCTCTTAGGCCCTCGTGGTCACTGCTCACACCATCATTTCAGTATCAGGGTAGCACGGATCCCTAGCACCGTCGACATTCACGACTACTAGGTCAGAGATGGCCTCTGGGATGCACAGTGCTGTCAACCTGCCCGTCCTTACATCAATAATGGCCTCCTCGGCCACCAAAATGGACTTGTCTATCGTCGCGACCAATTTCTTCTAGCCGATAATCTGCCCGTCGCTCGCTAGCCTCCGCTACACCACAACGCCCTCATAATCGGTGTCTCTCAGGACGTCCACAATTCGAAATCCAGTCAAGCTCTTCAATAATGGTAGCCTCAGTTCCTCCACAGATCTTCCGTCATTGCATACCCTGCATGCAATAGATAGCGCAAACTGGAGCTTCCAGTCCTTCAAAACCGCTGGCACGCTGATGCTGGTGTCAGTCGCCACCAGATCCTGTTCTTACGCCAATTCATCCGCCGCAAACACTAATACCGCTGCTGCTTTGTTAGCCCTGCCCGTTACCCTGTCCTGCTGGGTCAGGCACATCCTCTTAGTGTGGCCTACCTTTCCAAAATCGTAACGTTTCACATCACCCCTGTCGCTGGCCTTGCTGCACATTGTCGCCTCATGTCCTGGCTTCTGGCATTTATGGGAAATATGTGGGTTAGTGTTTTCGCCGTCGCCGTTGGGCAGCTGTCGTCATGGCTGGCTAGTCTACTTGGAGCTGCAGCTGAGTTGCCGGTTCCTCGCAACTAGGAACGCTTCCGCCAGGCTTCTCTAGCGTCTTTGGCTTCTTTTCCCTCATGCGAGTGGTAAGATCCAAAGAACAGGCATCTATGAACTGCTCTTTAATAAAACGATCCTTCACGCCACCATAGCTTTTCTCGGTCTGAGACAGCTCCAGGTACGTCTAGATTCTGGTAATAAACATGGCCACGTTATACTGTTTGAACATATGCTGATAGCCACCCTTCATCAGATTGTACATCTCCTGCAGAGCCTCCGCGAACCTTTCAAAGCACAGTAACCTGCTAAGTCATCTTTCCTTTCCTAAAATGCTGGTAGTTTCGACCACTTAGAGCTGGCTGTCGTGGTGGTCGCTTGTCTTGTCTCGTTGTGTCCATTCCAGTGGCGGATTCTGTTCAGCTTCAGTTCATGTTGTTGCTGGGCTTCTTTCTCTTTCTCTTCATGCTCTCACTGTTTCTCGTTCTCTTCATAATCCAGCCGTAGTCTCTCCAACTCTATCCACCCTCGTTTTTTTCTCTTATTAGGCTGTCTGGGTATACTTCCATCTTTCGGCGCCAGTCAGTTCTGTTGCGTCTGCCTCTTGGCTCAGCCTCGCAAATGTTTCAGACATATCATAGCTGTCCTTAAATCAGCACTGTATGAACAATCCGCAAATCACTTCAGTATTTGTGCGAATTCAGATACCGGAACTTCTCGCAGGTCTTATCCCGGACAAG
>JAWQUT010000736.1:163913-175416 GCA_033807755.1 Ellobium chinense
ACACACACACACACACACACACACACACACACACACACACACAATAATGTACGCATAAATTAACTCGGGCTAATCACATTGGGGTTTATGCCGACATGTTACAGAACCTAACCATTCTTTTATTTCAAAATTGTGTAGTAAAAGTACCAAATGTAATCAGTTCATCTCCGTTAATTAATTTCAAAAACTGATAAATTTCTCATGCGCAAAAGGCCCTCCGTTAGCCGATTTCGGAAGGTTTTTTGGACAAGGACAAACTGATTGCCTCCAAACGACACGTTCGATACATTTTTTGTTGTTGTTGTTTTGCCACAGGCATGCACGTTTGCATCAAGACGTATCCCGCCTAATGTATCTTCTTTACATTTTTGATTAGACGTTTGTAGTAGATATACCTGCTGACTTAAAATCCGTGCAATAATACCTCATCTTCATTTAAACGGGTTTTAATCTGCACATTTTACTTCCGTCTAGGATAAAGCGGTTCTCCTTATACAGGTTTTGAGATAGATGGGTATTTTCCTTATCTTACACTTTTCCAAATTCGGCGTCGTAAGGGTTTGTCATGCTGACGACATTTGTTTGCTGCTGTATCAAAATATTGCTTATGTTGCTAAACAGAATCTGATATATAAGGATATGTGTATGAGTAGACCATGTTGTATTTTGTTTTTAAATTGTATTATTATTATTATTATTATTATTATTAAATTAAAGTTTACATTAATCAAACGTAATATCCCTTCTGTACACAAAAGCATCTAATCAGTAGTCAGGGAGACAATTACTTTTAATATATCAAACAATTATCCTTAGTAATTTATTTTCTCAAAAGTTGACCTATTGCCTGGAATGATCCCTAGTCATTTCGAAGGACTTATCTCGGGCCAAAATAACGTTTTGTTTTCATGTCAGTTTGTTTTATAGGACATATTATGCCATGTCTTTCAGCTGCTGGACACCAGACCCCCAAACACGCTTGTCCATGGAAAACGTAATTGAAGTGTTGAACACACTAAGGATGAATCTCTCCAGGCTGCAGTGCATAGATAACCAACTGCCTCCACCCCCACAAGACGCCCACAACATTACTTGATAGATGACTTGTCCAGGTATGCACCCTTTTGTTTGTTGATTCGGAGTGAAAAATGTAACAAAGCTGCTTGTGCTCAGCATTTTCTACAAAAATTATGTAGGGTGTCATGTAAATCTGGACTTCAGGAAATGGAAGCCTCGCTGGGTAGCTAGAGAGATAGATAGGTAGATAAATAGACAAACAGACAGACTGACAGACATACTGACAGACTCAGACAGACAGACAGATAGATCGTGAGAGCCACATTTACGGTTGATTAAGTAAACAGAGGTCGTGAGAGCCAACTCGCCGCCACTGTGACAGAATCGATTACACCGGTAATCCTCACTGCATAACTTGATACATGTTGTGAATACCAGCTCTTGCATTATTTGAAGTAGGTGTACGCACTTTCCTTGTATTTCTTAAATGCATGCCGTGGTGAGTACATAGTGCGTACTAGTCACCACACGTACTTCAAATAATGCATGTGCTGGCGTAAGTATGTGTGGGAGATGGAATGGAGCAATAACGAATTAATGGTTTTGATAGTTAACGACGTCACTCATAGTAAAGAGCGATGAAGTGGGAAAAGTTTGTGTGGCTGGCCTTAGCGCAAAACAAAACGGGGCACAGAACAAAATGATGGTATACCACTAAATAAGTATTGCCAACAGAGTTGCCTTGTCAACATAAAAACCAGTTTCCACTCCAGCAGACGCTAGCGAATAAATAGATCCAATGTGTATGCTCTTTTTTTTTTAAGGTAAAATAAAAAAAAATCCTATTACAAATTCTGCATACACGCTTCCTAAAAGAAATCAGCAGTTTGTTTTATTGTTTTTATCTTTCACAGCAACGTGGCTGAGGAGGCTAGAGGAGCAACCGGTACCTAAGAAGCATTCTTTGTTCTTGGATCATCTGCCAGAGAGAAATACTATGATCTTAATACAAAATCATTTTTTTGTTTGAATTCGTTTTCTGGTTCATCTGTTTTCTACTCTTATGTTCTGCTCGGTCAATGTGATAGTTCATTCAAGGCACAATCTTCAATGATCATATCTTTTTGACAGAAACCTTATTGATTAAAGATTTACATCGCAGTCGGGATAATTTGGTATCAACAGGAGTTCTGTTGTTTTGTTGTTTTTTTTTTTTCTTTAATTTTAATCTGAGTTCAGTAAAGAGGAAGTTATATAATGTGAATTATGGTGGAAAGAGACAACATATGCATGGGGGATCATCAGTGGAGGGGCAGAGTCTTTGACAAATTCCTTTACATTATCTACCCCTTCCCAGCCCTGTTATTTCCGCCCCTGACTTAGTGGTGCTACGCTAGGATGGGAATGGAGAACCAGCATATCATGGAAGGTTGGTCTACACGTTAACAGCTGGTTGTCAACATATGAGAGAGAGAGAGAGAGAGAGAGAGAGAGAGAGAGAGAGAGAGAGAGGAGAGAGAGAGAGAGAGAGAGAGAGAGAGAGAGGGAGGTTTCAAATGCCAATATTGATGATTCCATCAATACTTAAAAGAACGACATAATCATAAGACTGCCGAATTGTTACAAGATCTTTTTTTCTCTTTACTTCTTACGAGATTCTTGTTACCTGTTGGCAATATATGTTTATTTAGCTTTGCTGTGTGCTTTTTTTTTTTTTTGGTTTATGGCCATAGAATAAGCTTATTTTGTTTTCAGATTTGTGTACATGGCCTTGTTTGCTTGTTTTTTTTTAATGGTCTTCGGTTTCAAATGTTGCAAATGCTGCTAATTATGACCGTTTAAACTCATAATGCTCAAATCTATTGTTGCTGGCATAGAAAGCAGAATTTCTGATATGGCCCCTCTCAGTCCGTTCCGTTTATTAACGTTTATTACCAGCTTCCAACACTCCCTCCTCCCCATCCCCACCCCCTCGCTTCTCTGCAGTGCATAAGGGAAGCCTCCATAACACGTTCACCCTCTTTGCCCAACTTTTGTATTATCAGACTGCTGCATTGTCCACAATGTTCCTTATAAGAAACTGCAGTCAGGACTGTAGAACAGGGGTGTACTAAACAGGGGATTTTAAGCAATTGTTCTTGTGCATTTAAATTGTAACGTACTACTATAAAGAGAATGACGAGATCCAGATATTGTATTACAGTTGAAGCCACGTCCTCCTTATTGTATCTGGTTATTGTATCTCCTCACATGTAACTCCAAATGTTATAGACCAATTTTGATCAAATTTTGAGGGAATTTTTCTTGTGCAAAATGATTGATCAAGATGTATAAACATGGCGACCCGTTTCATAACATTGCTAGTAAGTAATTTTAAAACTAAATCCCTTTCACTCACAAATCAAACGTGAAATGCTTATATAATATTATATTATTTATATTATTTATATTATTATATAATATTAATATATTATTTATATACACGAACTTCATCTGTTACGGGGATTTCTTTGTGGGACATTGTTATGGGGTGCCAATTTCTCACCTGCTTATGGGGTATACAAATTTCTGACCTACTTATGGGGCATATAAAAGTGTATATAATTTATGTGCCCCAAAACAGAAAATGCCTCATACTGTGACTATTTCAAGTTGTCTTTATGGGGTATATAAGTGTATATATAATAGATATACCCCAGAACAACAATGCCTCGCATCGTCACTACTTCCAATCGGCTTTGTGGGGTGTTTGAAAGAATATACTTTATATGCCTCAAAGGCATAGTGCCTCGTATTGTGCCTGTTTCTGGTTGTTTTTAATGGGGTGTCTACATTTATATAAAAATGTGTATACCCCGAAAGTATAATGCCTCCTTTGTAATTACTTTCAACTGTCTTTGATGTGTGTAGACGCATTTTAAGTAACACACTCAGAAGCACTCATGAAATGCTTTGTTGCACCTACCATTAATAGTGATGAACAGCGATAACAGTGCTTGAATAGACCTGAATGTTAAAAGGGTTTTGTAAAAACTGACTTCGAGTATACATTGTATTGAATTGTCTAGGGCATCACCATCAAAGGTAGAGAGCAAGATTTTCTGCTATTATGTGCGACTTTTTTCCATGTTGCATAGACTCCATAACTTCATTAATCTGCATTATGATGCAGGCTAAGATTATGAGACAAGAGTGTATACCACGACTGTTTACCAGGCACTGTTTTGGGATCTGCATACTTTTCTAGTGACCCAACAGTGCTGCTCTCTCCCACTTCTTTCCTTCCACCACCAATAAGCAAACACATGTATAGTGACTATCTCAGTAAAATTACAAGCAGTGCAACAAGATAAGCTTTTCCTCTTTATTCCTTTTACAATTTAGAAAATGAAAATTCAGCATTCATTTGTCTTAAAGTCAAAGAAGGCACATGTTTTTTGAATAATCAATTAATTTGTTTATGTAACCTGAAACATATAACAAACAGCTTCATGTCAAAGACAGAAATACAGATTTGGTCAATAAAAACTAAGTCATTCTAATCACTTTGATCTTGTTTAAATCATGATTTAAATCAAATATGAAAGTTTGTATAGGAGACGTGGTCTGACGATATAAACTTAATTTTAACACCCTGCAACATCATAGAATAGAATAGACTAGAATAGATCGGAATAGAATAGAATAGAACTTTATTAGGCTTTTGGCCAAACACGGTACATACATAAATTTCACAATTTAACATGCACTCTGACACTCGCACACATCCCTCTCCTTCCCACATATCTCCTGTCTTTCTATCTTCCTTCCCAAGCACCGCACAGTGCAGGACAGTGGTCATCATAAAATAATATACATCAGAATCCAAAGGCACTATATTAATATAACAATTTTCACATTACCGATTAAACATAGTTACCTATTAAACCTCTCTCCCCTCGCCCCTTCCTACTATTTCTGTCCCTTCTCAGACTCATCCGCTACCTCCTTCGTGCCCATTTACACTCATTCCTTCCTCCCTACATTATTTCCTCCTGGTCATTTCATCTCAAGGTAGATAAAGCAATACTTCAAAGTACATTGTAATTTCATACAATAAGCAGACAAAATAATACCTCCTAGTCATTTTATACCATAACTAGATAAAGTAATACCTCCTAGTCCTTTCATATCATAAGCAGATAAAATAGTACGTCATTTCACACCATACACAGATAAAGTAGTACCTCATAGTCCTTTCATACTATTTGCAGATGGCATAATATCTCAAGTCATTTCATACCAGAAGCAGTTCAAGACCTCATGGTCATTTCATACCATACGCAGATAAAAGTATAAAGTACAATGGCCACACCCCCCACTGGATAACAATGCACATACTATAACTCCACCAGGATAACTGTCAATACTCTCTTAACACTTTTTGCATATTCCCTTAATACATTATAGCATAATATGGCTAGTTGATTTAAAACAGTACCTCTATGATCTCGAAACATATGAACAAATTTATACATATACAGTATTTGGTCTAAAGAGCAAATAGGATGGCAAGTATTTCCTTCTAAACCTTTCAAAATTTTGGACAGGTAACTAAACAGTGATATTCATCTTCAATCTCCTTGCACTCATGACACACTCTATCCTTATACTCCAATTTAGGCCTACCCCACCGTCCTCTTTCAGACATTAGACTATTCAATCCCAACATTTTTTGTAATGGCCGTTCTGAACGATTTATTACTCACGACATCTAGGTACTTCTCATACTTAAAATCCTGTTTGATACTGTATATTTGTACAACCTATTATTACTATGCTCTTCCATGTCCTCATTCCAGTTTTGTATGAACATGCACTGTAATCTCTGTCTGAATTCACTTATGAATGCTTCTTTGTTTGTAACTCTTTGATTTATCCATGCATATCCAAATCCTGTTTTGAACAGTATTTTCTTCAGAAGAGAAGCCCAAGTTTCCAAATTAAGGTTAAATTCACTTTGAATGTACAATTTTTATACACCGTTCTAGCAATACAATCAATTTGCCCCCCCCCCCCNCCCATTATCTATAAATTTTAACCAATATTTTACAATCCTAATATTCCTCTCCAATGTTAAAGAGAAAACTCCTAGCTCTTCGTAAACAAAATTGTTGGGAGTCGTTTCTCTTACACACAAAACTGACATTAAGAATTGTAAATAAAACTTTTCCAGCATTTTAGCATTACAGAAACCCCATACTTCGCATGAGTAATTTAATATAGGCATCACTGACTAGTTAAATGACTTTATCTGCATGTCGGGGGTGATCTCCAGATTCTTACTTAAATATGTTTTGAGTCCAAATAAAGCTCTTCTACCCTGTTCCACTAATTTCTGAACTCCATGTGAGAAGGAACCTGTACCAGACAAGGACATCCCAAATACTTAAAGCAGTTCATAAGAGTCAACAAGATCTGGTTTTAATTAGATATAGAGATGTAGGTCTCATACTGATATAATCAGTATGAAGAACCAAAAGAAAAGAGAGTGTATTATCTGATTTGGGCGTTATTCTTAACACATTATTTTAATACTTAATTTTATTAGTCTTTCTTGTTTAGTCATATTATTTGAATATGTTTTTTAGACATTGGTAGTATATTATCCAGTGAGACATTTCTGTCAACATCTTGCCTTTGAAATGGCTCAGACTTCCAGAAGCTGGTAGTCATTATTGTACACATCTTTGTATTTCTATTTCAGCAGTATGATACACACATCAAATCAATCACGAATATGATGTAATAATAAATCCTTGTCTTGCACACATGTTTGCATTTATTAACCCTGGGAATGGTGATTTCAATATAAAGAGAGTCTATTGGTTATAGACCTCTCCTTAGTGCATGTATACTAAATACACAGCAACCAGGGGCGTAGCGTGGGTGAATTTTTTGGTAATCTAGCACTTACATCTAACCAGCATGGGGGGGGAGGGCAAGATATAGATACATTTATTTTTTGTTTGCTCATAATGTTTGTAGTTTATAAATGTCTTTCTCACAGTCAGTCTGTGAACAACAAACATGGAAAGCAAAACAATGATTTTGTTTCTTCACATCCACAAAGCCACTGATGCTTCCTGTACTGTTCATGGAGGCAACACTGACGTTTTCCCGTAAATTTAAACTCTGGCGTGGGCCTACCTGCATCTTTTAGTCGAAGTTTTTCATCGAAACTAAGTTTATTTGTTGCTATTAACTTTAAGATATCTGAAATGCTGTTGTTTTCTCTTGACTGACCCATGGCTTTCTTCGATTGCAAAATAAATACACCCACAATTCGCCTAAAACCAGCACTGCTGTCGGTATTCGTGTAAAAATAAGACCAAAAAAAAAAAAAATCGTCTCCCTCAAAACCGTCACCTCAAGTACGGTATTCAAAATGCTGTAAAAATATTATGTACAGTATCATAATAAAGTTGTCGTCAAGAAGCGTTAACACCAATCAAACAGAGCAGGACGAGGCACCTAACCCTCTAGTGCCCAGCGTATCACATCTGATACATTTCGTGGAATAAAGAAAAAGCAAACCAAGATCATCACCCCACCGTAATAGTGTGAAGTCGCATGAGCGGGCATTAGCCTGGACATGAGACTATAAACCGCATTATTATTATTATTATTATTATCATTTTGATGCTTGTTCCAGCAGCGTGGATCCAAAAGTGATCCAAAAACTGGAGCTCGGACTTTTTGTGCCATTGTAAATAGGGCTGGGCACTTGAGGGTTAATGTAAAAGGTATTGACGTCTTTTTTCTTGCTCCCACTAAAAGAAGCTGTAAGGTTAACGGTCTTAGAAATTATTCACGTTTAAGCAAAATGAACTAATGCTATTGTGATCATCATGAGCTTTGCAATATTTTAATGTTTACGGTGCCGTTTTCTCTAGTCCTCGGGAGAAAAATAAAAAGAAGAAAAAAAACTCTGGAACAGGGTTGCCAAATTTGGTTCTCTCGGAACCAATTATAAGATTTTTGGCTATATTTAAAGTATGTAGTTCTCAAATAACTGATTGGCTCTATGGTTCATTTTTAATTCTAACCAACTGTACATCAATAGTTACTAATTTCGTTTAGAAACACTTTTAGTTTACGTGTACTTCTATCAAACTGCTTGGTACGGGTACTTCTGTTGCCAAATGAGCACGAATTAAGGATCAATCTATAAAATGCTTCCATTTATGGGTCAGATCTTACATTGCTCTAATATCTGTAGAAATAGAAATGTTTATAGTAAGTATAATACCAGTGTATATCCATTACAAACATAAGTCTTCATTAATTTCTGATCTTATGTCAAATCTTGACCCAGGCCGCCTTTCGGTGCTATATTTTGGTACTTTTTTGGTTGTGATTTGGCTCCCGTTTGATAAAAACTGGCAACTGAGTTCTTAACGTCGTTCGCGGCACGTCTAAAAAATAGTGGGGGGAGTGGGATGGGAATGCAGTCTGCGTAGAGGATAATCAAATTTTTCTCTCAGATTACTGACCTCTNTGACATAGTATTGTTGCCTATGGTGAAATAAAAGATGTGTACACGCCTGAGTGTGTCAGAGAATAAGAAGGGAAGAAGTAATTAAATGACACTCGCCCATATGTGCATATATGCCAAAAAAATAACCACAAGATCAACAGTAGATTCTGTTGACTAATTTTATCATGGTTAGGAAACTTTGTAGATACTTATGGAACTTGCCTTTAATGATCTTAGATAAAACGACACTTTACTCTTAGTGGCATATCTTTAAATCTCCATTTCACTTTGTTTCTTTGCATTTAAAAAGAACTTAAAGTTTTTCTTAATTTAAATGGCAACTCTGCTGCATGTTCATAGAAGACCTTTTATCAAAAAAAAGATGTCATTGTATCTGAATAATATCACAGTTTGCAATCCTTGAGGAAAAGAGTCTAAAATTGTTAAACATTTGAGAATGAAGTTTCGCAAATGATCCACAAAACAAAACACTTACAAAATGAAAGTGCAGATAATTTTACTGTCAATATTTCTGACGAGAATGCAACAAACATCAACAGCATGTATAGTGTAGTCTGGTACAAATGTGTAACAAAAACAAACCTCTATGTTGTGCTTGTGATTGCCCTCATTCTGCAGCAGTGCCAATTTTCTCTTCCGCTCCTTTGATCCAACTGGAAGTGCGGCAATGGTTGCAACTCTTTCCTCATCTGCATGGATTTGAAAATAGTGGACTAAAATCTTAGAGTTGTACCTTCCATTGCAGAAAAAGCAGTAGTCTGGCTTTCTGTAGTTTCGACGTCCATTTTCTTTGACTGGGCTGCATGCGACAGTGACTGCAAGGAAAAATAAGAACATGAGTTAAAAGGTCAAGCATTGACTGGATTGCACACGACAGTGACAAAAATAAGGACAAAAAGAGGAGCATGGATTTTAGAGTCATAAATATTGACCATTGTGTTTGCTTAACTTAATAACAGGCGTAATAAAGGCTTCAATGATAATTAAGCTCGTGCAGCATGTAAACCCTGACATAACTTAAAGAAAGGAATACAACTACACAGCATAAAAAAAGACTGCATTATGATTTGATTATCATTTATGACTTACCATTCCTAAAAACAATTCTCAGCCGTGCCTTTGATGATTGGTCATCGGATTCAGATGCCGGCACACCTGTGGAATTATAGTACTTTATTAAGACTCAGGATCAGATGTCTGTTAGCTTCCATGTGCTCATTGCACATAATGTTAATTTTTTTTTTTTCGTAAAATTCTTATGACTGTCTTCTTTACTACAAAAGTGTGTTAAAATTATTTGCTATAATTCGACAATTATATTTCAAAGTAAAAACAGTCCTGTGAGACTTGAGGGTGCCGTGTGCTTATAACATGCTTAGTGCTATGTGTAAACATAGGTAAGATATACAGTACAACTTACCATTCAAGAAAAGTATGGAAATCATATAAAATAAAACCATAGTCCATGCCAGTTACAATATAAAGCATTAAAAGTGTTAACATTACACATTGAGTTGTTTAAAACGAAAACAAGATGAGTAATAAAGAGTCAGATGTGTCTAGTATCAAAAATATCTCTAAAACAACTTTTAATGCTCGTTAGGCTGTCTCTTTAGAAATCAACAGTAGTAGTAGTACAGCAGTCTCTAGGCACAGGAAAAAATGTGCTCTTCTATTTATTTCAACATTTTTGGGGGCAAGACTTGACAGTTACATGGATAAGCCTGACCTATTCATTGGTTTGTTATTTAGCATGTTATTTTTTTTCCTTTGTGTAAAGAAAATTGTCATAAACCTACCTTCACTCTGTGTTGTTTCCACTTGTGGTCTATCAGTGAGTTCCCTTTGAACTGTCTGCACTTGTGGTCTGTCAGCAACCTGACTTGCTAGAAAAAGAAACAAGGATGACATAAGGTTAACTCTCACCCTGGCAATATAACAGTTCACTTCCTGGTCCTTCACTGGCAATATAATGAGTCATTATTACAGAATTCTGATATATGAATTTAAAAAAAAAATGTAAAAATTTTATTATCGAAATTATTTCACTAAAACCTATGTTTTTCTCGTCTAACACTGATTAACTTTCTTATGATTGCTTTTGTTTTGAGTTTTAACCTGAGTGAATTTAGTGACATGTGGATGAATGTTATGTGACAGATTTGTGACACAGACCCAATAATTCAGAAATGAACCAGTCCAGAATGAAAAAGCACAAAGCAAACTGGAAAAACCAACTGGGAAAAAACCTGAGGATTGAAAGATTGATGAGTTATTTGTATTGGAAAAAGCTGAGAACAAGAATTTTTCAATAATGCCACTGCCATTGGCAATGACATGACTTGACAGAATATACCGACACCATGACATAAACCTGAGGAGACTATCAGTGACCAGAAAACTGGATGAATTTAAAAGAAAAAAATTAAAGATGAATATAGTAAAACATGCAACTGACTCAATTTATAATTTATATGTTAGTCCAAGAGGGTGGTGGGTGGGGAGGGGGTAGGGGGCGCGACTCGGGATGCCAGTGCGGTGCTGGTGGAGGCATCAGTGACACACTTTGCCTTTCCCGCCCATCTCTCACATTTTCAGCGATCTCAAGATTATTGGGGGCGTAAGTCATGGGGTTAAAATTCCCTATTTCACCATTCTGCATCTCAGTAACATTCTCAAGCTCTTGCTGTGGTTCTTAGTTAAAAAAAAAAAAACAGCTCGAACAGACTGCAATCAGCAATGTCTTTAACGCGCAGCGGTTTTTGTAAACAGAAATCAGCTGACTCTGTTTTGTTCCTCTATTACTTTGTAAATCTATGTGCAATGAATGCAGCAGCCAAACTAGGTTAGCTTAGCATATTTGGCAACTTACAGACTGGTTACACCGATGTTGTGGTGCTAAGTGAAATTTCCACCATTTTTTTTTTAGCCGCACCCTCCCCCCCC
>JAWQUT010000736.1:198538-211241 GCA_033807755.1 Ellobium chinense
TTCCCCTTCCTTCTCCCCAAAACCTTTTTTTTTTTTTTTAATTCTTGCTAGGCATGATACATACAGCGTTTATCTCTTTCTTGCCTTCATCGGGAATCCCAAATATGGTGAATTAATTGTATTTCCGGGAAATTTAGAAATTTGTCATTTGAGACCAGCTGCAAAGCGAGAGTTTGGAAAGTTGGGTTTTCTATACAATCGAATTGCGACCACCTTTCAATCGTTATTTACAATGGCGGCGCCGAAGGCAAATCTGCCGTCTTCAGACGAGAGGGCACATGTGACGAAAATCAAACTTTACTGGAGAGCCAAGAAACTGTTTCAACTAATAACCCCGTTAAAATTTGGTGCAGAGCAAGGTTGTTTATGCAGTCACACAAAATGTTTTAAAAAAAACCGCTCTATTTTGTTGACAGCTAATATAAATGTATGATCCGGCTAGAAATACTTGGTGATATCTTTCGCAAGAGAGTCCTCTGAGTTTATGATGTGATCAAGTATTGTGTTGAGGGTCTAGGTTTTATCCTAGCTCAAATAGTTTTCAATTTTTTCTGTCCACATCTTTCAGTTCGGTATATGGAGGAATATAGGCACATCATGACATATTTCGCCCGTAATGTGGACAGTGTGGTGCACACTTTTCTGTTTGACTGCAGAGAATCTTGTATTTGATCTTATGCTTTGGCACAATATGATTTCCGCAAAAGACATCGTTTTCATCAGGATTTATCCCCTTTCAGAGCACCTAGGATAAACTAAGGTCTTTGCTTAGGGTTTTCCATTGGCAGAACTTCTCTTAAGATTTATTTCTCTCCTTTTGCAGTCTCCCACTAAAACAGTGTTATTCCAGCTCCGTAGAGGGCAGTTAAAATTTTGTTTTCCCTCATTTCTCCACGGTTGGCTGAAGAATCTGTGTCCATAGGTCCAAGTGGTCAATGATCACCATCGCATAAAAACGTTTGTGTCTATCTGAGCGTGTTATGGCACAAACTGTGCCGGGAGTATGGCTACATGCAATCAAATACATCGGCGACAATTAGTGCCCAAATTGCTCGATAATCAATTGCTTGTTTGTCAATAACTCCATATGACAATCAATCAATCAATCAATCAATCAATCAATCAATCAATCAATCAATCAATCAATCAATCAATCAATCAATCAGTCAGTCAGTCAGTCAATCAGTCAGTCAATCAATCAATCAATCAATCAATCAATCAAAATAAACCTACCATCAAAACTGTAGCGAGCAAGTGTCAATCAGTATTGGCGTATAATGAAGAGGCACTGAATACAATAGCTTCTCCTTAGAAACGCCACTGACGTTTCTACTTTAATTCACAAACCAAGTCCGCTGTGCAAGAAACAGAATACTTCTTTATTGGTAACAAGGTGAAACCAGCAAATAATTCACAATGCACAGACCATAACAGCCAACTCTCTCAACTCTCTCACTCTCGTGCCTTTTATAATAATTTCAATAGAAATTCTGAAATAAATGACGTCATCATCATATGATGCGCCCAAACGAACATGCTAGTCTAGAAGGTACGAACAGCAACTTCTAGACTAATTAGAATCAAAACATTCCGATCGCGGCCCCACTCGAACCCTCGGGAAGGCTAATACGGCGTTCACTCAAAGCATCCCACCCGAACCTTCGAGAGGCTAATCAGTTTTTACTCACAACACTATACGGTCGAACTGACCTTGACACTAGACAGTTTCAATACTAGCGGACGCACTGCCGCCCTAGTTAAAGGAGAGAAAAAAAAAACTGATCCTAACAAGGTCAGCCGCTACTAACTGCAACATTCTCAAATCATGAAGGACCAGAGCCGCAGTTCAGGACCGTATAGCAAAGGGAGGAGGGNNNNGGGGGGGGGGCACTAGCCCAAACAAACAACAAGCATCACAAATGTTACACAACCCCCCTTTTAAGTTGAGCATATCTAGGATCAATTAAGAATAATAAGGAACATTTGTGGGCCAGATATCAGACAAGACCTTTGCCCGCTCTGAATGACTATTAAGCTAGCAGTTTCCATATCAAAACCAATATATTAATCAACAGCAAAATACTCAAATAAGTATATACATTATGCAAATGTAGGATGTACAACCATGGAAACAAAAATACAATACTTAAAGTTTCTGGGACATACAAGCCCATACAGTGAGAGCATAACCAACAGACCACTGCGCAGGGTCACTCCCACATACCGCCCGTATGATCAAACGGTTAAAATACATTACCATAATACATTCCACATCATGATCGAACAATTCGAGAGTTCTTAGGTCCTAGGACCCAAAGACATGTACCATGAACATTTGTTGTTACAAGAGTCTAAGAAATAAACTGCAGTGATACAACATGGTTCCATGACAACTACAACGGTGTATGGTCATTAAAACTTGACTGTCTCTCATGTAACAAATTAGTCACCCACACGACTCAGACAATCAGCACCGACATTATCTTTGCCTTTCATGTGCTGGATCCCGAATCGGTAAGACTGGAGGAATAAACTCCATCCTAACAGTTTTGGACTGTCAAACTTGACTGTGTTCAAGTACTCTAATGAGTGGTGGTCAGTTTGTAGCACAAACTCTTCCATACAAGTACAATGGAAGCTTCTTGACAGCCCAAACAATAGCTAAATACTCACGTTCGGAGACTGAGTATTTCATCTCACAAGGCGACAGTTTGCGACTAGCAGAGGCTATGGGATACAATTTTTCACCATCCTTCTGCATAAGAGCAGCGCCCAGACCTCGGCCTGAAGCATCAGTTGACAATATAAAGTCTTTAGAAAAATCAAGTAAGCGCAAAACAGGCCTAGACACCTATTCTTCAAAGATGTGTATGCCTTTTCTTGAGCTTCACCCCACTGAACAACATTAGGCTGACCTTTTCTGAGCAAGTCCGACAATGGCACTGCGATGGCCGCAAAATTGGGTACAAACTTCTGATAATATCCAACTAGCCCCAAGAATGATTTACATCTTTCTTAGTGTTGGGTCTGGGAGCATCTCTTATCTTGCAAATACTGTCATCCAGGAGACCAACTGTTTCCTTACTAATGGAATGTCCTATAAAATCTACCTCGAATGTCCCAAGGAAGCACTTGGATGGTCTTGCAGTGAGTCCAGCCTGGTCCATTCGTCGGAGCAGTTCTCTCAGGACTTCCACATGTTCGTCAAATGTCTCCGTGAATACTAGTAGATCGTCTACATATGCTGTCACCCTCTCCATGCCCTGAGTCAGAGGCTTCACAACTCTGTTCAAGGTGGATCCTGAGTTCATCATCCCGAATGGCATCCGGACGAACTCGTAGTGTTCACCCATGGTCACGAATGGCGTCTTACCAACGTCCCCTTCTCTAACTCGAACCTGCCAGTATCCCTTGCTGAGGTCTATCCGGGAAAACACGTTTCCCTCGGCTAGGTTCTGGAACACATCCGATGGGGTGGCTGTCGGATGAGGGTCAAAGACCGTGATCTTGTTCAACTTCCTGTAGTCAATACAGATACGGTTAGAGCCATCTTTCTTCTTGACGACGACGACTGGCTAAGCATACGCCGACGAACTCCTCCGAATAATGCCCAGTTTATCCATGGTGCGCAATTCTTCCCTAAGCGACTCACACATGGCATATGGCACCGGATACGGGCGTTGACGAACCGGCACATCCGACGTTAAGTCGACCCGATGCTCAGTGAGTCGACAGCATTCAGGAAAATCGGTGAATATATGCCGGTATTTCCATACAATTTCTTCCAGTTGTTTGCGTTGCTCCGGGGTCAGCTGCGTGCCGTACTGCAGGTCTTCGTAGCTCTTCTTCTGACCCCAACTTCCTAGGTCAGCGAGATCTTCAGTATCTCCAGCACTGATGCCCTATGACGCGCCATCCTCGACCACAGTCGCACCAGCAGATCGTGTCACGATATTTCCGTCGACCATGACGTCATCAGTCCTTGACTTTTCGTTGGTAAAAGGGTTGACATCTTCTGCAGCACTTCCATCGTTATCCTGCGGACTGGTGTCGATATGGACTGGCTCCGCACCACGAGGGATCACGTCACACTCTCCATCCGTCTGAGATCCACCTTCCACCATCGATTCCGTGACTGTTATCGCAGCAGCTACTCTATCTGTCGTTGGTTCAGATTCACCTCTCACTCTCGGGACATACCTTTTGAGTAAGTTGGCGTGCAGGGTCTTCTCCTTCTCACCCATCTTGACTCTGTAATCGTTGATCCCGACAACTGATACAACCTTGTAAGGCCCCTTCCACTGAACCAGGAGCCTGTTGGTGTCCGTGGGCAAAAGCACCAGCACTTCATCACCTGGGCAGAACTTCCTGTCTTTCGACTTCCGGTCAAAATAGGCCTTTTGTCTGCCTTGCGCTTTGGAGAGCTCTTCGGTCGCCAGATTCCAGGTATCCTCTAGCCTCTCACGTAACTCTATGACGTACTGGTAGCTGGTCTTCGTCTCGGGTTGCTCTGCCTCCTTCGTCCACAGCTGCCTGAGGGTGTGCATGGGTCCCCGTACACTCCTTCCGTAGAGTAATTCAAACGGGGAGAACTTGGTCGACTCCTGCGGCACCTCTCTGTAAGCAAATAGCAGCGGGTTGATATAACGATGCCACTGCCTGGGTTGCTCTGTACACAGTCGCCGCAATGTCTTCTTCAGTGTTCCGTTGAACCTCTCAACTAGTCCATTGCACATAGGGTGGTAGACCGTGGATGCTAACTGTTGAACACCCAGTAGTCTGTTCGTTTCCTTCATAACATCCGACATGAACTGGGTTCCTTGGTCTGACAGGATTTCGTCGGGAACACCCTAACGGTTGTAGATATTCACAAGCGCCTCTGCCACTGTCTCCGCATCTATCCGCTTTAAAGGTGTGACTTCCGGATATCGAGTGGCATAGTCAATGTACACCAGCAGATACCGATGTCCTTCTTCACTTGGGGGGTCAATTGGTCCCACAATGTCCACAGCAACTCGTTTGAATGGGACGTCGACGACCGGCATACTCTGTAGTGGCACCCTCGGAGTTGCTCCCTTGTGGACTGTCTTCTGGCAGACATCACACGAGCGACAGTATCTCGTGACATCACCGTCAACACCAGGCCAGTAGAAGTTGCTCATAACTCTGTCCTTGGTCTTCTTGACGCCGAGATGTCCGCTCACAATAGAATCATGGGCAACACCCATCACGTACTCCCGCAACTTCTTAGGCAAAACCACTTGTCTAATGACCGTCCCCCGCTTCAGGTCCTCGAAGACTCTGTAGAGGATTCCTTGCCGCTTGTCGAAGTGCACAGACTTGTTGCCCTTAATCTTTGGAGTAGTGTTCTGCTCCAACCTCTGCAAGGCCTCGTCTTGCTCCTGGAGTCGCACTAATTCCTTCCTGTCGACTCCCGCGTGCCGCTCTACCTTCGGCACCTTCAGCAATGTGGGCTGACCTCTTTTCTTCTCTTGGGCCCTCGTGGTCACTGCTCCCACCATCACCGTTGTGTCTGGGTCGTTAGGGTCCCTCGCTCCATCGACGTTCCCAATCACCAGATCACAGATGGCCTCTGGGATGCACAGTGCTGTCACTCTGCCCGTGAAGAAAGGTGTCCTCACATCAATGATGGCCTCTTCTGCCACCAAGATACTATTGTCGATCCTTGCGATCAACCTCTTCTGTCCAGTGAGCTGTCCGTCGCTCACCAACCTTCGCTGCACCACAACGCCTTCGCAACCGGTGTCTCGCAACACATCCACTTCTTGATCCCTGTAACATTTGTGATGCTTGTTGTTTATTTAGGCTAGTGCCCCCCCCCCTTCCTTTGTTATACGGCCCTGGACCGCACGCGGCTCCGGTCCTTCATGATTCGAGAATGTTGCAGTTACGAGTTAGTAGCGGCCGACCTTGTTGTGATCAGTTGTTTTTTTTCTCTCTTTTAATTACGGCGGCAATACCGCTAGTGAGACTGTCTAGTGTCAAGGTCAGGTCGACCGTATGGTACGTTAAGTAAACACAGTATTAGCCGTCCCGAAGGTTCGGGTAGGATGCTTCGAGTGAACGCAGTATTAGCCTTCTCGACGGTTCGAGTGGGGCCGCGATCGGAATGTTTTGATTCTAATTAGTCTGGAAGTCGCAGCTCGTACGTTCTAGACTAGCATATTTTTTGGGGGCGCATCATATGATGATGACGTCATTTATTCTGGAATTTCTACTGAAATTATTATAAAAGGCACGAGAGTGAGAGAGTTGAGAGTTGGCTGTTATGGTCTGTGCATTGTAAATTATTTGAGAGTTGGCTGGTATGGTCTGTGCTTTGTGAACTATTTGCTGGTTACACATTGTTACCAATAAAGAAGTATTCTGTTTCCTGCACAGCGGACTTGGTTTGTGATTTAAAGTAGCAACGTCAGTGGCGTTTCTAAGGAGAAGCTATCATATTCAGTGCCTCTTCACTATACGCCAATACTGATTGACACTTGCTCGCTACAATCCCCGATCAAGCCTTTCATCATGGGTAGCTTCAGTTCGTCCGCGTGCATCCTCCGCACGTAACAGGCACCTCAAACTGAAGTTTCCCGTCCCTCAGCACCGCTTGTACGTTGATGTTGGTCCTGCACTGACGACACATTCTCCGCCGTCATCACTACGGCCGCCCCAGCCTTTCTGGGCTGGCCTCGTCCCAAGTCCGTCTGGGATGGGCACCTTTTTGCTGTATGGCCTTGCTTCCCGCAGGCGTAGCACTTCATCTCGCCCTTGTTCTTGTCACTTGCCTTCTTGTAGCAATCCGCTGCCTTATGCCCCGGCTTCTGACAAAATTGGCACACCTGTGGAGTATTCCCTGTGTTGCCATTAGGCCTCGCCCTTGCTGGTTGGCTCTGTTGCTTGGTACTGTCCCTCAGCTGCCTGTTCCTTGCCACTAGGAATGCCTCAGCTGTGTTGATCACGTCGTCTAGGGTCTTCAGCTTCTTCTCTCTGACGTGGGTAGCCAAATCGAAGGGGCATGCATCCATGAACTGCTCCTTGATGAAGAGATCCCTTACGCCGTCGAAGGTTTCTTCTGTCTTCGATAACTTCACCCACCGGTTTAGATATGTTTTAATTCTCATGATGAACATGCCAACATTCTCTCCGTCTTCGGGCCTGGACTGTCGGAACATGAGCCGGTAGCCGTCTTCTGTTAGGTTTTACCTCTTTTGAAGGGCTTCTTTGACTTTATCGTAATCCTTGTCGTCATCCATAGAGAGACGACAGAAGCAGTCCAAAGCTCTTCCGGTCAGCAAGGCAGAAAAAGAGGTCGTCCATGTGTCCTTAGGCCATTTGGCCGTCTCCGCAAACCGTTCGAAGCGCAGGAGCCAGCTGTCCAAATCGTCTTTACGATCCTGGAAGGCAGGTAACTTCGTCCGTTTAGACGCCGCCTGGCTTGTTAAGGTAGGCTCTTGCGAAGTCCCATTCGCCGCTTCTGCTTGGATCCGAAGTTTTTCAAGTTCATGTTGACGTTGGGCCGCTTTATCTCTCTCTTCTGCCTCTATCCGGAGCTTCTTCTCTTCCGCTTCCATCCGGAGCTTTTTCTCTTCCGCTTCCATCCGGAGCTTTTTCTCTTCCGCTTCCATCCGTAGCTTTTTCTCCGCCGCTTCCACCCGGAGCTTTTTCTCTTCCACTTCCACCCGGAGCCTTTCCTTTTCTAGTTCCGCTTCTCTCTCTTCCTTCATTTTCTGCAATTCGAGTTCTCTTTCTCTATTCATGCGTTCCTTAATGTATTCTTTCCTCACAGTGCCCTCGAGTCCGATAGCATCCGCTTCTTGTCCAAGCCTTTGCGATTAATTTCGACATCTTGTAGGTGACGATGTACTCTGATGTCCTTGCACAGTCTTTAGTTGAAACACTTCAGTTCCAATTCCGTTGAAACACTTCAGTTCCAATCCTTTCGAAATACTCCAATTGATCTGATCGAAATACTCCAGTTGGTCCGATCGAAATACTCCAGTTGATCCGATCCGATCCGATCCGATCCGAAGAGATCCGATGAAACACCTTAGTTCCTATCCCGGATGAGCCCCCAGATGTAGCGAGCAAGTGTCAATCAGTATTGGCGTATAATGAAGAGGCACTGAATACAATAGCTTCTCCTTAGAAACGCCACTGACGTTGCTACTTTAATTCTCAAACCAAGTCCGCTGTGCAAGAAACAGAATACTTCTTTATTGGTAACAAGGTGAAACCAGCAGATAATTCACAATGCACACACCATAACAGCCAACTCTCTCAACTCTCTCACTCTCGTGCCTTTTATAATAATTTCAATAGAAATTCTGGAATAAATGACGTCATCATCATATGATGCGCCCAAACGAACATGCTAGTCTAGAAGGTACGAACAGCAACTTCTAGACTAATTAGAATCAAAACATTCCGATCGCGGCCCTACTCGAACCCTCGGGAAGGCTAATACGGCGTTCACTCAAAGCATCCCACCCGGGGAGCACCGCGGAGTAGCGACTATTACGTAATAATTCCCCTCCCGCAATCACTTGCCGACACAGCGGAGTAGCGACCATATATCTATTGTCTCAGCGAAAATACGGTATCGATACTAGCCGATGTCATATTACTGACGAACATTGACGAACTGAACGAACGAGCCAGCAAGATTGTCTGCACCGAGACCAGCAAGTTCTCAACTTTGGACTACTCTGACTCTGACGTCAAGAATTTGACTGATTGTGTGTACAGAGCCCGCTTGAAGATACTGCCAAAGCTTCCGTCAAATAAAGAAGAAGTCTTCACAGCACTAAGCCAGAATGACAGTTTAAACGACAGTATCAAACTCTACGTCAATGACACTCATACCGAAAATATCCTGCTATCGAACGAAGAGAACCTACGCCAGCTTCGGTCATCTGAGCAAATTTATGGAGACGGAACCTTCAAGCATTGTCCCAAGTTTTTTTTACCAGCTCTATGTTCTCCATGCGCTAGTGAATGGCCTCTACACAGCATGCGCCTTCTTCATCTTGCCAAAACAAGACAAAAGAAACGTACATTAACATGCTAAGAAAATTATCAGAGGTTTGCAATCCCTTTGAATTCAAGAGCATACACGTGGATCTGGAGATAGCAATGCACTCTGCCACTTGAACAGTCTGACTACATACAGAGATTAAGACATGCCAGTTCCACGTAGCCCAAGCCTGGTTTAGGAATATTCAAGCAATAGGCCTTGCAGGAGAGTACAAGAACCCCGAATCTGAAACTGGAAGATGGTTAAAGCTGTTTTTCGCTCTTCCTGCCCTTTCAGCTCATGAATTAGAGGACTGTTTCACTTTTACACTGATGGCCGAAGCTCCAGAAAACATCCAGTCACACAAATTTGCTGATTATATATAAATTAAAAAACTACTTTGCAGATCACCCCGATTTCCCATCAACCATGTGGACCAGCATCGAAGTACATGTGATCGCCACAGTCCAGTATCGAGTGATATTCTAGACAATAGACTAGGCAGTCGCTACTCCGCTGCGAATATTTCTTTGATCTTTTAACAATAGGCAGATTAATAGTCGCTACTCCGCAGTGCAGCCCCCACCCGAACCTTCGAGAGGCTAATCAGTGTTTACTCAAAACACTATACGGTCGAACTGACCTTGACACTAGACAGTCTCAATACTAGCGGACGCACTGCCGCCCTAGTTAAAGGAGAAAAAAAAACAAAAAAAACAACTGATCCCAACAAGGTCAGCCGCTACTAACTGCAACATTCTCAAATCATGAAGGACCGGAGCCGCGGTTCAGGACCGTATAGCAAAGGGAGAGGGGGGGCACTAGCCCAAACAAACAACAAGCATCACAAATGTTACAAAAACAAATTAATCCATCAAAATAGATCAATGCATCGAAATAAATAATACATCAAAATCGATCGATCGATTAAAATCAATCCAATAAATCATTCGATCGATCAAAATCAATCGATCGATCGATCAAAGTAATCAATATATCTAAATATATCGGCAGATCAAAATCGATTAGTTGCTTTTAAGCGATCGATCAATTAAAAGTCAATCGATCGATCCAACTGTCTATCGTTTAATCACGTATTGTTCATCATTCAATCAATCAGTAAATCTACCAATCGAATGATTGGTCAATCAATTAATCAATCAAACAAACAATCAATGAAAACAAAGATCAATCAATCAATCAATCAATCTATCAATCAATCAATCAATCAATTAGTCAGTCAGTCAGTCATTTGATCAGTCAGTCAATCAATTGATCAAACAAACAGTCGATTTATCGATCGTTTAATCATATTCAAACACTCATACAGACATGAAAACTGATAAGCAGCCATTCGTTCCTGTGGGCTCTCTCTGCTATCTCTCTCTTTCTTTCTCTCTCTCTGTCTCTCTCTCTCTTACACACACACACATACACACACACACACACACACACACACACACACACACACACACATACACACATACACCACACATATGCACACCCACACCACATACACATACTCACATACATTCTCTTTGTAAGTCTTTTATAAGCATGATCATGACCATCATCATCATTGTCATTATCATTGAATAATTTTTTTTAAAAATTGAGACCTTTAAAACAGACGTAAAAAGTTATGTTTTCACAGATAAATAAAGGTAATTCATCACCATCATCATCATCATTAAATTTGTTTCACACAAAATGAAATATAATAGCGTCCACCAGTGTCGTACTATACAATTTTATTTAAATTACAAAAAGAAGCACACGATAAGAAAATGTCAAATTTTCGGAATTGAAAATTATTTCATCAGAAATAATAATAATAATGATAAGGAAGAAGAATACATATAGTCCGGGACACATTCGTCTGGACCCACAGATTGGAGGATTCTACGTTTTTTTTTTCTTAGGACTGAAGAACAACGGGCAAATCCTGTCGATTAGTTCGGCAACTCGCGGTAAGCGAAGAGGACAGCGGGGATATGTCTATCCCAGTCACTTGGTTTCTGTGCTGAAACTCTTTGTAGCATTGCCTTAAGACTCGCATTCCAGCGTTCGCAATACCCATTTGACTGAGGATGATAAGGGGATGTAAACGTTTGTTTAATGCCCATGAGACTCGTGGTTTTTCTCATTAAGTCCGAAACGAACTGTGGGCCTCTGTTGGAGAGAACTTCTTTCGGTATGCCTACTCTCGCGAAAATGCACATAAGGGCTTCGGCGACGTGTTCCGTGGTAGTTTCCTTAAGGGGAATGGCCCCAGGCCATCGCGCTGCGTAATCGATTACTGTCAAAATGAATCGGTTTCCTCTATCGGATTTCTGCAACGGCCCCACTAAATCAACTGCGATACGCTCGAATGGCTTTGTGACGATGGGCATATCTTGTAGTGGTGCGCGGGTGCACCTACCTTTTGGAGTTCTTCTTTGACATATGTCGCAACTGCTGACATATCTATTCACCTGAGTGTAAAGGCCTGGCCAGAAGAATTTCGCTAAAATTCTCTTCTTCGTTCTTGTTTTACCCTGATGACCCGACATTGATGCGTTATGCGCTAAGCGCATAATGTCGCGGCGAAATGGTTGGGGACTCATGAGTTGCTTGAATCTTTTATGCTTATTGGTATAATTTCTGAAAAGCAAGTCGAAATTCGTCCTTTCCTTAAAGAGCGATGCCACATTAGCCGTTCGAAAAAAATTGACTGTGATTCAGTCCCTCGCCAAACATTCAAAAGCCACAAATGAAACACAATACCCGTTCTTAGTGAATTGTTTACTGCATTCTGTGACTTCTTCACCGCGTTCTCAATGCTACTGATGTCAGCTTGTAATTTTTTCTTCATTAAACAGATATACGCTACTAGGAAAAAAAAAAAAAGAATGGCTGGCTGAAAGAGAACAAGAAGTCAAAAGAAAAAAAAAGCAAGATGCAAACTGGGTGGAAGTAATTGCAATCTCTTAATCACAAATCAGAAATATTCATATATCTTCAGAATATGGTCTAACAAAAAAGAAAAAGAAATACAAGAGGAAGAGGGTGGGGAGTACTTGGGTAGAGGCAAATGGCAATTGCACTACTATATAACACGTAGTTCTGCATATTGCCATATCTTTAAATGAATTAATAAGTATGGCAATGTTTCCAGCAGATGATGTGATTGCTAGCGCTGCCAGGTACCACAAGACTTGTTATGTTTGTAAAGCTGCAGAAGATAATATGAGAAGACTTTTGACACTACTGTGAGACATACTTATTCGCAACCCTGTCAGAATCCCCCATTTTCAAATCGGATTTCAGGTCAGTCTGCACACAGAAGACAAAACTATCGTTGTTACAATGTCCAAAATATATGGAAAGTATCCACAAAAGAGGGTAAAGAGTGCAACCAAGAGTTCTCAGAACTGCACAGCTCTTGCGACCAGAGGTAAACTAAATGCCGTTTAGCCGTAACCAGTCTGAGAAAAAAAAAATGGATTTATACACAGTCTTTGGTCAGCTAATCAATTCCCCTCTTCTGTCCATACTCATAAACTTTATTTTGTTCATGATCGCTTTCACAGACCAGTGTCTGCACCAATCTCAGGTTATGGACGAGCATGTCTTGTTCCAACTTTCACGTATCTTCTTGTACTCTTTAGAGACAACTAAACATTAGAATGATGCGGG
>JAWQUT010000736.1:230778-243278 GCA_033807755.1 Ellobium chinense
TCTCTCTCTCTCTCTCTCTTTCTCTCTCTCTCTCTCTCTCTCTCTCTCTGTCTTTCAATCCTTCGCCATCCTGCTGGAATATCTGATGTCTGATCTTCTACACAAAGGCTCCATTGACCACCAAATCTGTCTAATGAGGCAAATTTCTATAGAAGGGTTTGTGGTCGGGATGATAAATCACGGGGATGGTACCTTGACACAGGTGACACAGGGACATCAAATCTCCAATTTAATTTGCTAGCTGAGAGTTTTTTGTTTGTTTTTGATGAGCTCCTGCTTTTCCAGAGTGATTTTTGGTTGGCCTCATGTTAATGGTCAGGGAATCTCAAGCAGGTCCAAGACGAGTATTTTTAATACAAAATTTGTCGGGTTGGGATTTCATTACTTCAGTGTGCGAGAAGTCTGTTCACTTTATACAGTTACCGTTGTCAGAAGTTCTGACACGCAAAATTCCTGACGTGGTTGAAAAACCCTTTTATTGGACAAGACTGTTCGTCAAACATTGACTGATCGACTCCCCGATCTATGACGAACCGGCCTCTTGCGCTAAGCCAGTTCGTCATAAAACAAAAGTAGCTAAACCCGAGATAAGCCATTATGGTCAATTACGTTTTCACAAAAACTAACTCGAATTTCACAACATCGCTTATTGGGTAGATAGATATAGACATGCTGATTTAAATTCTGTAAAATAATGAAAATGCTATTCTTAGCGATAAGCTGGTTCGTCATGAAAGCGACACAATGACTAATATCATTCTTGGTAACTTGATTTCATTTCAACCCTTGTTTATAATAATTATGTGCGTTTGTAGATGTATGATAAACTTCTTTTTCTACAGAAAAGAAAACAGTTATGGTTTCAATCAATCCACCTACTGGTGGCCTGTGCATGTAAAAATTATGTTGTAAAAACCAGGCAATTATTTATAGTGTTGCTGTGTATATCGGGATGGAGGCTATGATTGGGGAGTGGGTAGGGAAAGGAGGAGAAAAACAAAACAGACAGACAGACAGACATACAGACAGACAGACAGGCAGAGGAGGATTGATACTTGCTGATGGAAGGGACAGCGATGGTTTGAAGGAAGGTTTTAAATTTGACAATCCCAGGTCCAAAAGTAATATTACAGAAGAACCCCCTCCCCAATGGTAGGGGGAATATTATATATTATATATATTATATATTCTGATATTATTTTGTAATGCTTGGGTGATTGTTACTCCACTGTAACCGTACAAGTTCAGATTCTTCAAGTATTTCAGTGCCCACACCCCTTAAGGTTCTTGGAACCTATGGTTTATTCTTCTTATATATTATATATTAGAGGTTTAACTGGGTTGTACATAATGCGTGATTTGCCCTTCTAATAGATTCCAAGAACCTTAAAGGAAGACTGCACCGTCCTACTGACCATATTAAACCATACGATACCCTATTATTCCAATAAAACAGTCTTTTTGATATCATAATGATATAATGCCTCTACTGGCCCCAGACAAACCATAGGGTTACATTATCCAAAGTCCGAATTGTTACAACCATTGCGCGCGTGGTGGCCATAAGCTTACGTCAAATACGTTCTTGCCACATGGCCAAGCCAGTGCTCTGCGGACGGGTGATAGCATGTTGGTATGAATGTTTTAATTCCTCGAACCAAAAACCGCGCACGGTAACAGAACGATGCTCTTTCTTCGCAAAATTGACTCGGTGGGCACCATAGATAATTTTTAGAGAGAAAAAGTATTGAAAAACGGAAAATTATTTTCGACGTGCGTGTCCTTCTTTAAGTCCCACCATGTAAAAAGTGACTTTACCTTAAGTCCAGTATAGTCCTTGATCTCTCTGCGGACCCAATTGCCCATTCTGCCACTTGTCACTGGTTTTTTTTTTTTGTTTTTAAACATGTTACTTTTGAGACATGGTAGTGGTTGTTACCCGCAGCAACTATGCAATTTCATGATGGACAAGCATTACAGTGCTTATACCCTCTAGTTCCCACCAGTAAGAGGATGTCATTACTTTGAAGCCAGCAGCAATGTTTCCTCTCACAGATTAGCAATCATATTTAATTCAGACATTAGCATTGGTGAGTGAGCAATCTGCCCAAGTTAATTAATACATCTGCAAGAAAATTATCACTTCAGATGAAACAATTGAAATAGCTCAATGGTCCGGTTTTTTGTTTGTTTGTTTGTTTGTTTTTTTTATTTTAATTCTTTTTGTTTTTGGTTATTTTTTCAAAGTTCTGTAGATAGCAGGCTTGAAAAAGTCGGAAAATTTAGAAAAGAAAATATTTTACGAGCACCATCTTAGCATCAAATATATTACAGGATACATTGTTTTGTTTTTTTGCTTTTAAACAAGACGATGTTGTTGGACAACGATGAACAGCTATGCTGCCATTTTTTTTTAGACAGAAAGGCAGTTGCGAGGTCGCCATGCCATCTATACAATATAAAATGAAAATGTATATTTTGCTTAAGATGTCGGAAGTACCTTTAAATTTTAGATGACAGTGGACATCACACTATTTCTACATTTTTTTTTTACAGTACTTGGACACGATTTTATTTCGTGAAACTAGCAGCTGGATGTATTTTTGTACACATTTTTGTGTCGTCCGAATAAAGTGCTGCCACACATCTATACATAAAGATAAGAAATGCAACTAATGGCCTCTCACATTAAAATTTCAATGATCTTTTATTTAAAAAAAAATATTAAAAGCACTCTTATTCCTACTTTCATCTAAATCTGCAGATACGTACGGCGAAAAAATGTACACTTTGATACCAATATTGATGGGTTTTATTTTATATTGTTCAGCGGGCACGTCAATAAGGTATCATTTCATTTAACTGAAAAGAATGACGTTAACACAACTTAGCTTGGTGACCACATGTGATCTTGTTGATAAATATCATTAAGATACCACGGACAAACTTTGATAGGATTTTTTTGTTTTAACTTTTGGACTGATCCCCTACTACCTCCTAGAACTTTGAGTAAAATGACATTTGAACGATTTCATCTTTTTTGTTTTAAGTCCTAAGCAAGGTGATGATTGCTTGTTTATAAATTAACATGGGTAGAAAACCCATTTAGAAAAGCTTAGGTTTGTACGAAATATATTTGTTAATCTTCAAGATAGGACATTATTACTGGATTTGATATAAGGAAACCCTTTAAACGATGAAGTCCAGAGAGTAAATTATGCACTATGACGGTTGTAAATTCAGAACATCGGTGTAACAATCTCCAAAACGTTTAACAGTGAACATGATTTAAGAAAACCACAATGACAGCGTTCCCCCTTCATAACGAGTTAGGTCTTTAAACAGACCAAAGTTGACACTGGACTTCGAGTAAAGTCACCTCCTAAGTTACGGGGCGTAAAGAGTGTATGTTCTATAACGGTTGTAGATTCTGGATTTTCAACAGTACAACGACAGTGTTATAGCGTGGTAACAGCCACTAGACATTTGAAAATAATTAAGTTTGTTTTTTTCTCAATAACAAATGGATCATCCCCATCTTCCCCTCATCCGAAAGGAATAGAACGATCTGCGGTCAGACCAAGGACTATTCTGGACATAACTAGAGTCATAATTAAGTTATTAAATTGTGGAGCTTGGAGGGTAAATGCGCTTTGTCGCTCGTGGAATCTGATATTGTTGGTTTGCAGCGGGTAATAACAACCATAAATATCACCAGATGAATAAGGTTTAAGACAAAACACAATGCAGGTGTCTCACGGCAGGGTTTTCCCCATAAACCAAGCACTAAAAAAGGATTTTTTTTTTATCTAGAAGGCTCAAATTGTACCTAAAACTTTAAAATTGGATGCTTTATTTAGATCACAGGTCATTGTACACATTTCTACACCCTAACACTGGCTGGCAGGGCCCCCCAAAAGGGGGATTTTATATATTAGCGGATTAATTGGGTTGTACACTATGAGTGATTTGCCCTTCTAATAGGTGTCACAAACCTTAACCCCTCCCCACATTTAATTATTTCCTACATATGTTTTGAGTAGTCAATAGTGATGCATTCTGTACTGTTGAAGTGTCTCTTTCTTGCTTCTTTCATGACAGAGAATGATATTCCTGTGGTGAGGTATATTTGCATAGGGATACAGAAAATTTTCAAGAGTCTCACTCACTGAGATGGATTGGATGAGGTGTTGGTAGCCTTTGTTAGTTCCCTGGAGAAATATGCAACTGTCAGCTGTCAAGCACATTCATTTCCCTACAAAATGGTGCCAATGTTGCTGAATTATATGCCTTAGATCATTCTTATGGCCCAATTAAGAGTTTGATACCTCTCAAAATAGCCAGTTCTCTTGATGGCATACCCTATGCTACTTTGATAGCTCCCATGAACCTACAGTTCAACCCTAAAATTTAGCCATGGTAGCCTGTTTGGAAGGGAACAAGTAGGGAATGGTCAGAGGGGAGTGACCTGGGGGTGATTGGGAGGGGAGAGGAAAAATGACCCTCTCTTGGCTGGTCATTGTTTTCATGTAAACACCTTGGCATGAGCAGATAGTTTTTAGTTGACCATATTTGCAACCCTTGATGATAAAATCCACTTGTAACCACACATTTAAAACCTAAAAGTGATCATATTGGCATTTCTTAAAGGGTGATTGTGTTATTGATTGGGGAAGAAGCCCTGGAGAAACAAAAGTTTGGTGCATCTGCCCAAAAGAATTTTTAAAAAATTCAGCTTCCTTTGGCAATACCATATGAGCCTATGGGGTGGGCTGAGAAGGGGTGGGGTGGTGATTTTTCTTAAGGGTAGGGGTGGGGTGGGGTGGATGGGGGTAGGGGTTGATGGTGGGGTTGGGGGTGGAAGTAGGGAAGGAAAAAGGAACGAATGAAATCTTAAATTTAAAAAAAATGGCCAAATTTGGTGCATTTTTTGGCAACACTGGGTGTGTGTGTCAAAGGTGGGGGGAGGGGGTGGAGGGTGGGAGGAAAACAAGAGAGACAAGGACAAAAAGAGAACGAGAAAAAAACTATTTTAAAAAAAGCGTGTGTCATGTAAACTGAGTCTGCAGCACGTAGATCTAGATCTAAGTCCCATACAGGCTAGACTAGGGGGGTGGGTGGGGGGGGGGGCTGGGGAGGGCCCCAGGGGTAGAGGAAGTTTAAAAGACTGTCCAGATAGCCTAGATGACCTACCTCGACCACCATGATGTAAACATTGTGTTTCTAATCTAAGTGGAAACATGCCAGGTACTAGCTGCTGGTTAAGGTCTTTGACACCTATTTTTTTTATTTGACCCTATTAACATTTTGCGTTATTCTAAATATACCACTGTGATTTGGGGAAATTTCTTCCATGGAGGTTAAAGTACTTCTTTTGCCCGATCTTTTAGGGGAAGAAAAAGGGGGGTCAACGACCAAAATTTTTCACAAATATCTTTTGAAAAAGATCACCTCAAATTCTGATTTGGTCCCCAAATTTTCATTAGGCTGGTTTCGACCGCGTGCGAATACATAGGTCTACACATTTTATTTTTTTTTATCTAGAAGGCTCAAATTGTCCCTGAAACTTTAGAATTGGATGCTTTATTTAGATCACAGGTCATTTTACACATTTCTACACCCTAACACTGGCTGGCAGGGCCCCAAAAAAGGGGGAATTTTATAGATTAGCGGATTTATTGAGTTGTACACTTTGAGTGATTTGCCCTTCTAATAGGTGCCACAAACCTATATTGCCTCAATACATACATAATAACTAATGTTCGTAATTGCGTTCTTTTCCAGCTCCAGCCGTCTCTTCTGTCTCACTTGCTTTTATTTGCATGTCTCTTATTTTAATTGTCTGTTATGAAAATAAATGCTCAGACACGAAATGTGGACTATCTCTCTCTAAGATTCCGAGCTGATTAGGAGCCACATAATGCAGTCAAAAATTCACAAAAGACTTGTTCTCATTTGCAGCTTTGCCTTTTGGGTGTTGGGTTAGTGACTGGATCACATACATTTGATTTTAAATATTTCTAACCAGATTCAGATACGAGGAAAACAGGCTAGCTCTGACTGGGTGTTGGACTGGCAGTGGAATGTGCAAGTATTAAGAAGTAAATCATCGAAACAGACTTTATTTCAGAGACACAAGGCAAATAAGTGTCTATATTGCAGGCAACTTTATAATGATATTAAATCTACAGACAGCGTACATGCTAAGTAGCTAAGCAGCGTGCATGTTTAAAGAGGTTTATTAGTTTAGTGCTTTGGCACTATAATATTAAAACTTATAATAGAACGTTCATTTACCGAGATTGTAAAGTAACATAAAGCACTGATAAGGATATTGAGGATTGTCGAATGTCAGGTTAAGAATGTCTAGTCCTCTATGGCAGGTGTCAGAATGGTATTTAAAAACGATCGAATACATGCCAAGACAGGATTAAAATAATCACACGATTTCATCGGAACTGCAATATATATAAATATATACACTGTATATTCATGAGTCCCTCTAAAAAATTTTGGATAACCGTGTAACCGGAATCACTAAAAATTATGTCTATCATCATGCTATGAAGTCACAAACAACTCACAGCATCCATAAAACCTTGTTTTGTTAACCTGATTTTTAACAGTCCCTTGCTTGTAGTGATACTGTGTCATATAATAATGTTTTATCAAATACCCTAGCGTAATAAACTTCTTCCTTTATAGTAAACATTTTTATGGTTTCAGTCCAGGCTTGTGTATTATAACAATGCCGCCTTGAAAACAGTACAGATAATAGCATCCATCATCCATCCATCCATCCAGTTTGATCATCCATCCATCCATCCATCGTAGATAGACAGGTATTTAGTGAAATTTCTCAGCTATAGAATTTATAGTTTGATCATAATCGAAGGACATTATCTTCAAAACTGGTCCTGAATACAGGAAAATAATATTCATGAAAAGTTTAGATCTTTATTTTACAAATCGATGTGGTACACATATTATTACTCAGCCGTAAAATGTGGGCACTAGTTTTTTAAATATCCCATTATATTGTAACAGCCGTATAAAAAACAAAATTGAAAAATTCATAACTGCATTGCTATGAGGCTGGTCCGCATCACTGTATAACCTGCACTGTTCTTTTGCACAAGGAAACCACCCACACAATTTTCGTATCAAGATCTGTCCAAATCTGTTGAAATTACAAAGGAGGTCCAAATATAATGAGTGGGTCCACCTACAGTATCATATGTGGACCGGATTGGNGGGGGGGGGGGGGGGGGGGGGTGATGGGAGAAGGTGATCGATCCGTTATAATTATTATATCTCAACCAAACGGTCCACCCGCATTATTATATTTGGACTAGATGAGAGGGGGGACAGGGCGATGTCCACTTTTAGGGTTTCATATAATGCCATGTCCTATTAAAACCATAACAGTTGTTATGCAAACATATTTAACATTTCGTAATAAACTGATTTCATGCCATTAATTATCCATGAGAGCAGAGCTTGTCTATATCATGACTATGTGTTCATGTGATGAAATTTCTTCTTTACGATAATAAACTTCCTTTCTAACAGGATTGAAAACAGTGTCAGGTTTCAGTCCCGAAAATGTTGATGCCTGAGTGCCTTGGTCTGTCACTGTATAAAGAATACGCGTGTCATGTGACTTTGTGACCTCAGCCTTATCAATGTTACTCCACAGTACTTGTCTCACCTTTTCTATTATTGTTATTATTTCTTTTAATCACCTTCTTTCCTTCAGCCTTACTGCTCTGACACATCAGCAATAATGACTGCAGCAATAATAATGATAATGATGATGGTAATAACAATAAAAGTAATAATAATAATGCATTACATTTATATAGCGCTCATTCTATGGCAGCCACTTAAAAATCACCCTTCTTTTCATATCTCTCTGTCTCTCTGTCCCTGTCTCTCTCTCTCTCTCTCTCTCTCTCTCTCTCTCTCTCTCTCTTTCTCTCTCTCTCTTTTGCAGACAAGCAAACACACCCATCTATCACACATTCATAAACGTGCTACTGAGACATTCTGGAGTGTCTCTCTAGTCTGAGGACATGTGGATTTTTCAAAAGGAATAAATATTATTTTTCTTATCCACCGGCGATTTATTTAAAGTAGGACACGCACATGATAAAAAAGGTTTGCTTTTTTTCAATACTTTTTCTCTCTAAAAATTATCTATAGTGCCCACCGAATCAATTTTGCGAAGAAAGAGCATCGTTCTGTTACTGTGCGCGTATGTAATATGACGCAATTAGGATAGCTAGAGTTACCGGTTTTAAGTTCCAGAAGCTGCAGACACCTATACTTGACAATGTTTTATTCAGCTTTTAATTAAGGTTCTGGTCATCCAAATTCAAACGTAACGTTTGATAGCGTAAGCCTGAAAACGTATTCTGCATTTTTATTGCCTCAGCATGATTTTATTTGGCATATCTATGGTTCACAGAGGAATTAAAACAATCATATCAACATGCTATCACCCGTCCGCAGAGCACTGGCTAGACAGTTTGGCCATGTGGCTAAAACGTATTTGACGTAAGCTTATGGCCTCAATGCACGCAGTGGGTGTACCGATTTGGATAATGTAACCCTGTGAGTTTTCTTGGGCCAACAGAGGCGTTATATCATTATGACAGACGCTTGAAAGAGTATAAATTTTATTGGAATAATAGGGTATCGTATGATTTAATATGGTCTGTAGGACTACGCAGTCTTCCTTTAACTTTACTGACATTGAAAGATGTTGTTGATTTGACTGTGTCTAACAGTAACATTTAATGTGTTGCTCCACTATTCATTCACAGCCTCCATGACAAACGAATAACCAGGAAGTTAAAAAAGAACACAAACCAGTGTGTATATACTGTAAAGCCCAACGTGATTTCTTCATATTATTACTGTGTGTATAGAGGAGACACAAGTCTTACACATTATTCTAACTATACACACTTAGTGAATCATGGGCGCAGAAAAGGTCTCTCAAGGCACACATTTCACAGCGTGCGAGAGAGAGAGGGAGAGAGGGAAAGAGAGAGTGGGAGAAAGCGACAGACTGACAGACAGACAGACGGGCAGAGACAGAGAGATAAACAGAGAGAGAGATCGAGGGACAGATAGAGAGAGACAGACAGACAGGCAGACAGACAGACAGACAGACAGACAGACAGACAGAAAGACAGAAAGACAGAGAGATAGACAGACAGACAAAGACGGATATAAATAGACAGAGAAAGAGACAGACACAGAAAAAGAAAGAAAGAGGGAGAGAGAGAGAGAGAGACAGAGAGAGGAGATATACGATGGGAAGGAACAGTAAGAAGTGTGCAGTGAGTGACTTGTCTTGAAGACTCTGAGGTTTTACAAGATGGTTAGAAGAAAACTGATTAGTAAAGTCTACTTTGTCTTGTATTTAGCAAACATTCGACTATTTATTATTATTTCATATTGAATGCTCATCCTTCAGCACGGTATATTTGACTAGATATAATCTGTCCGTCTGTTTGTCTGTCCGTTTGTCTGTCTGTCTGCCTGCCTGTCTTTCTGTCTGTTTGTCTGTTTGTCTGTCTGCCTGTCTGTCACACACCCATACACATACATCACACACACGCGCGCCAGGACACATACACACACACATTCACACATGCACACACACACACACACACACACACACACACACACACACACACACACACACATACATAAACAAACACACACACATACGCACTCACAAACGGTATGCACACGCACACACATCATAAACATATTAGTAAAATTAATGCCACTGATATAATTAGAATATTTGAAACAAAACAAAAAGTGAAGACAATAAAGTTTTTAATTTGCTACAGAAATTACGCTCCTTCCTGTATTACCAAAAGACCTTTCCCTTCGACAGACGACATATTGATTTGGAAGGATATTTTTGTTTCGGTATTTCTGAAAAAGTGACCAATTGCTATATATGTGCTTTTTCTATATAACATTCCGGTAACCATGAATACAAATGTCTCCTGAAGTGAATATTGTGAACTTCTTCCTCTAAGCACTTTAGAAAGACCTCCCATGACTACTAAGGTAAATACAGTAATGTATTTTTCCAGTAATGATTTTCTAGTAATGTTAGAGGTTTGAACATATTCTAACAATTTTATATTAATATGATATAAGCATCTATTGTTTTTATGATAACAAACGACCAAACTTCTATTTTCCAATCCTGTTAATGATGACACTGTATATATAGGCTTTATTTCTTGTTGATGTTTGTCGTTCAAACAGATTTAATGGTTTTTCACCTCCAAGTACTGGGATACATACCATACTATTCTGTGTAGAGTGAAACCTCTCTCTCTCTCCCTCTCTCTCTCTCTCTCTCTTTCTCTCTCTCTCTCTCTCTCTCTATCTCAATTTCTCTTTTTCTCTTTTTCTCTTTTTCTCTCTTTCACTCTCACTTTCTCTTTCTTTGTCATTCTCCCCCTCGATCTTTCTCTTTTTTTTCACTTTCTCTGTCTCTCTCGTTCTCTCTTTCACTCTCTATTTTTCACTTCCTGTCCTCTTTCTCTTTATCCTTCCTTCACACTGTTTCTCCTTCCCTCTCTCTCTCTTTTAGTGTATGTATATGTACGCTTGACTGACTACTGTCATTTTACTTGCCCACAGATTTATTGGTTGAATTATTACCTTATAAGTTTTATTGTTTTTAATAACAACCTTTTTCTGTTGTTGTTGTTCCTGTAAATCTTTCCAGATGTCATCAAGTGCACACTCTAGACAAACTACTCGCTTATTATATGAGGTAGAGAAGTATAGACGTACTCCCCTGCATCTCAGTGCTCGTAGAGGGGAGATAAGCAAAGTGAAGACACTTATACTATCAGGAGCCAGTGTCAATGCACAAAACAGTGAAGGATATACTCCCTTACATTACGCCGCCTGGGGAGGTCATAGAGAAATTGTAGAAGAATTGTTACGTGCAGGGTCAGAGATTGATGCAGAAAACAATTACTATAAACAGACACCTCTACATCTTAGTACGAAATGGGGACATAAAGAAACAAATGGTGTGCTGACAAGAGAAGGTGCGCGGCTGGATGTACAGGACGTGAGAGGAAGAACGCCGTTGCATTTTTCTCTTTGTCAGTGTTTATGTAACTGGTGGGATACTTCTACATCCTGTAAATGTTACCATGACATTACCACACAACTCATCAACTCAGGGGCGTCACTGAATATTATAGACAATGAAGGACTCACAGCCTTACACCTCTGTGCATTGCATGGCTGGTGTGAAGTTGTCCAAATGTTAATAACCAGTGACTGTGAGATAGACCTTGTAGACATAAATGGACACACTCCGTTACAGCTGGCACAAAAGAAAGGACACAAGAATGTTGTCGACATCTTGATCAACTCAGGGTCATCGGTTAATAATAAGGACAGAGATGGACGAACTCTGTTACATTGGAGTTCACATCATGGCTGGTATGAAATTGCCAAAATGTTAATAGACAGTGGCTGTGAAATAGACACTGTAGATAATGAAGGACGCACTCCGTTACAGCTGGCAAAGAAGAAAGGGAAACTCGATATTGTAAACTTACTGAGAGAAGCAAAACCATTTCAGCATGGAGACAGCAAAACACTGTATCGCATGAAGGAGACAATGAAGATGTTTTTTGGCTTCAGCAGAACTGTAGAGAGGGAAGAACGTGGAGCTGTGGGTGGAAGGAACATTCAGTCTGGTGATATCAACGCTGAGATACTGGACAACACAGATACTGATGACGGATTTCAGGAAGGTAATCTTCTTCTTCCATGCTCTTTATTTACTTCTATCATTCTTTGAGAGTTTTTTTTTTGTTTTTTTGTTGTTTACTCTGTACGTCACTCCTTCTTTCTCCCTATTTTTTGTTTGATAATTATCTCATTCTTGCTTCCTTTCTATCTTGCTTTCAATTTCGTTCTTTCTTTCTTTCTTATTTTCTTTCTTTCTTTCTTTCTTTCTTTCTTTCTTTCTTTCTCTCTTTCTTTTCCTGTTTCTTTCTTTCTTTCTTTCTTTTTCCCTTCTTTTTGTCTATCTTTCTTTCTTTTTGTCTTTCTTTTTTTCCTTCTTTCTTTCTTCTTTCAATCTTTTCTTCACTCTCTCTCTCCATGAAGCAATCTATCTTTTTTCTTTCTTTCGTTCTTTCTTTCGTTCTTTCCTTCTTTCTTTCTTTTTTTCTTTCTTTCTTTCTTTCTTTCTTTCTTTCTTTCCTTGTATTTCCCATTTAACTTACTCTTTCTTTCTTCGTTCCTATCATTCTTTCTCTCTCTATTCCTTTCCTTTTTTTTTGTTTTTCCTTCAATCTCACACTTTTTAAATATGTTCTTGCCTTTTCGTTTTTTTTTCTTTCTTTCCTTAGTTTTCTTTTTCTTTCTTTTGCCTTTTTTTCTTCTTTCTTCTGTCTCTTTATTCTTTTTTTTCCCTTCCTATCTTT
>JAWQUT010000736.1:248278-255383 GCA_033807755.1 Ellobium chinense
ACAGAAGACAGCGATGATGAAAGTGATGGACAAAGTCATGTCAGTGTCCACAGAGAAAGTAGTGACAGTAATGATCAGGTTCGTATGGTGATGAAATAAACTATTCCATTAGCGCAGATTGAACATGTTGTTTGTTATCAGTTGTAGTAAGACTTGCTGGTGAAACCACAACTAACTCCACATTGGAGACACTTGTAAATAGAGGATGATATATGATACTACTTAGTCTACTATATCGGGTGGCCCCACAAAACAAGCAAAAAAAAAAAAAAAAGATTTATACAAATTATTAATCAATAACGTAATGAAAAATAGTAAGCGAAAACAGATATCGACTAACCTATTTTTTTGCCTCGCCTGTTTATTGATCAAATGTTATGATATTTTTCTTAAAGCGAAGACGGAAGAGAAGTTAAAACAAAACAAAACAGAACAAAACTCATTACTGACCTGGACCGGTGTGCTAGACTTACATTGTGCAAACCGTTCATAGATAGACTGTGTTTTATCGTTTCGGTTGAGACCGAACTATAGCAGCAAACCTAGAAAAATTGAAATTTTGGAATAATAGCAGACACGATCTTTTTGCTGATTAATGCCAAATTTCAAACGCATAATTTTTGAACTTTTGAAGTGATTGAGCTCTGTGATTAAGCTTCAGGGAGTCACGACTTTGTTTCTGTCATGACATCCCGTATAACATCTTATCTATCATGACGTCTTCCTGGCATGAGCATAACTCAGAGACACTATGATTAGTTTGCCCTGGGTTACCACCCTTGAATAATCCTGAATACAGACTAACTGTGATGAGACGAGAGCAACCATAATAACAGCTAATTTGTTGTGAGAGCATATCGTCTGATTTCAAAGCGTTTGGAACATATGAAAACAATCACACGCTGCTCTGATCCCACTCCACACCATGGTCCGCTCTTTTTCACGACAAGCCTCTGGGGAAAAGAAAAACAACATGTATTAGCACACGGCAGGACAGGCACAGGTCGCCACCGTGACACTGATGTCGGAGTGACAATAAATGCCCACTCCTCTATATACAAACGTGAAGTAGCTTTCCTGAATATCCTGTCTCTATGGCTATAACTGTCTCTATGGCTGAGACGTGTCTCTATGGCTATAACTGTCTCTATGGCTGAGACGTGTCTCTATGGCTAAGGCGTGTCTCTATGGTTAAGACGTGTCCCTTCGGCTAAGACTGTCTCTATGGCTAAAACGTGTCTCTATGGCTAGGACGTGTCTCTATGGCTAGAGAAAACTTGCGTCGGAGAAAGTGTTAAAACTGTATTAGATGTTCTTGCAAATTCCAAAATACTGTTCAAATTTTTTAAAAAATGATCATGCTTCTTCTTTTACTGTTCACTGAGCTTTTTTTCCATAAGTGGACTTTATCTGTATAAACAAGCTATCTTCCAATATATGAATGCGATCCAGTGATGTTTAAATTTACCAAGTTGTCTTTCTGTTTGACTCTTTCTCTTTCCGGTTCTTTCTTCCTCTATCTCTCTTTCTCCCTCTGTCTCTCTGTCTCTCTGTCTCTCTGTCTCTCTCTCTCTCTCCCTTCCTCCCTCTCTCTCTCTCTCTCTCTCTGCCTGAAAAGAAAGTGAACTTCACGAGTGAAGACAACAGTAGTTCTATATTGTCTGTCTGTCTGTCTGTCTGTCTGTCTGTCTGTCTGTCTGTCTGCCTGTCTCTATGTCTGTTTGTTTGCCTGTCTGTCTGCTTGCCTTTCTGCCTGCTTGCCTGCCTGCCTGCCTGCTTGCCTGTCTGTCTGTCTGTCTGTCTGTCTGTCTGTCTGCCTGTCTGTCTGTCTGTCTGTCTGTCTGTCTGGGTGGGTATGTTTCCATGTTTCTGAGTCTGGGCTATTAATTTCCATGAAGACGGATTACCCCAGCTTTACTCGTACTATGCTTCATTCTCTTTCTCTCTCTCTTTCATTTTTATTCATTTACTCACACCCTTTCGTTCGCTCCCCCCNCTTTGTATCCCTCCCTCTTTCTGTTATCTCTACCAGAATGTTTATGTACTTATTTTTTGGACTGTGAATTAATAAATCTTACTGTTTTTAACAACTTGTTTGTTTCCTGTAAGTCTTCTCAGATGTCATCAAGTGCACAGTCTACAGAAACTACCCACGTTTTACAAGACATAGACAAGTATGGACAAACAGACATCTCGGTACCTCTGGCAGGAGAAGGCAGGCACAGTGGAATGGCGAATTTTCACAGAGAAAAAAACCGAATTCAGCAGGAAGGAAACACAGCACTGTTTCGCATGAGAGAGACTGTGAAGATGTCGTCTGGCTTCAGCAGAACTGTAGAGAGGGAAGAGCGTGGAGCTGTGGGCGGAAGGAACATTCAGTCTGGTGATATCAACGTTGAAATGCTGGACAACACAGATAATGTTGAAAGATATGAGGACGGTAATCGTCTTCTGTCAAATTACTATTTATTTACTCGTGTCATCCTAAGAGAATGTCTTTCTTTTCCATTCTATTAAGTACTTCTTCTTTCTCCCTCCCTATTTGTATTCTATCTTTCTTTCTTTCTTTCTTTCTGTCTGTCTGTCTTTCTCTCTTTCCTTTTTCTTCATCTCTTTCTTTCTTTCCCTCGCTGCCTTTCTTGTCTTTGCTCCACTCATTCTCTCCATCGTTTCTCCTACATCCAATTTATTTTTCTACTTCTTTCTTTCTTTCTTTCCTTTTAAATCAATTGTTAATCCAATTTTCCCTCCCATTTTCTTGCCTGTCTTTCTTCCAATCCATTCTTTTATGTATTTTTAACAAAAATGATTCTTAACTTTCTATTCTCCTTCACCCTTTTTAATCTTTCGGGCTGTTGTCGGCTTTGCTATCACTATTTCTTACTTAATAACTCCTTTATTTAAGTTTTGCTCCTTCGCTCTAAATCCCTGCTTAGCGTCTGTGTGAACTAGTGTGTGGTAAAGTAATGTAGTCGTAAATAGTCTGTGTTGTGTTTACTTTCATTATTATCACTATGAGTGAAGGAGATAGTAAAGGAAATGAAATTAGCTATTTTCAAGAACTGCTAGGTAGTACTTCTTCTCGTAAACAAAAGGGCAAAAATTCAGGGTCAAATGGAAGTTGCCAATTACGATAAATAACCTATAATAATTAACGTAAATATGTTTGTCTCTACATCTCTTTACATCAGTAAATGCTTACAAATATATTCAGTACTTGGGATTCGTACAGTTTCTAAGGAAAACCCCACAGCAATCACAGTTCCAGCATTACCACCAATTACCTCTACCACATCACTTCTATCCCCAGTGACAACATCGCCACTGACAGCAATATCAAGTACATCTACCACATCTCCAAACGAATCATTGTCGACAAGAAAAGGAATAGTCGAACTCGTCGGTTTTTTTGAAAGACTAGCATCAGGCATAGAGTGCTTAGAGAAGAGCCAAAGTGACCGGTCCAGTACTAACCAAGACAAGGAATGTCCAGTACCAAGTGCATCCTCCTCGTTAATGAAGGGATCAAAACAAATACCAACATTTTCATCAATCAAAACAGGTCAACGATCAAGAACTAAAGCAAAACAAGAAGGTGTGACAAATTCACTGTTGCCAGCAACATGTTCTGTATCACCAGTGATAAAATTCCACACACCACCTTCAGACACTTTTATTTCAGTCACTAAACCATCACCATTATCAGAAATAGCTTCTGCATCATCTTCTGCACCGACACCACCTACTGCAACAACTACATCACCATCTTTAGCACCGGTGTCCTCAACTTCCACCTCGGCTGCCAGTCCTGATCTGGCTGAGACACAAACAAAGTTCACCGAGCAGTTGAAGACAGCACTACAGTCCACACCTGGAGAGGACCAGAGATCTTCGACCTTTGCGGTAGATACATCTGGCAGTGGGAACACACCACTGTGAGTCTGCATTTATAATTCATTATAATGAAACATAGTCGCCTTGTTATAATAACTAGTAAATATCTTCATTCTTCAAATAGAACNTTTTTTTTTCAGAAATGTAGATCACAGAGAAAGGACACACACAAACAGTCCCACTTCTGAACCCCCCCCCCTAAAAAAAAACAAAACATATTATCTGTTGGCATTGCATGCCATCTTTTGTTTTCTGATTGTAATAGACATTTAAATTTATCAGTCGCGCTAAAGACACCGATAACGGTACATATTATCTCATGGAAAGGGGGGGGGGGGTTGTTTACGGTCTTGCAGTTTCTGACTCCGATGGTTGTCAATCACACTGTCGAGTACTCGTCCTAACTAATGGTCATGCGGGCGGTATGGATACCAATTAGATAGTCATGCGTAAGCATTGGCCAGTAAATGTAGTTAGTACTGCATACATATCTAAATCGTGATGTCAATCCCGCCCAACAGACCAGCACTATCAACTTTCATTCCTTCATTCTTTTTTTTTTTTTCCTCACAGGCATACGTGAAAATGGAATCTTCACAGGCGATACATCAAGAAAGTCTAGAGAATCTGTGTAGAACATAATTATGGAGAACTATTAGGTGTCACTCGAAAGTCCTGGAACTGCAAACTTTATAAGGATAAATTATAAGTTGCATTTGGTATTGATGAGGATTTGGACAAGCCTACGCAGCACCCTTCAATGATTTGCTAGAAATGTTACCTGTCCATGAAATCCGTAGAGAAAAGGTCAACAAAAACCATAGGTCCAAAATTGTGTTATTGTGGCATCGGGTGATTTTTTTTTTGGGGGGGGGGGAGGAGGGAGTTGGTGATTTGTGTTGGAAGCGTGAGGATTGGAGTCTGTTAGTGAGGATGGCGCATGTGAGCTTGAAAGCGGGAGAGAGAATAATAATAATAATAATAATGCGGTTTTTAGTCTCATATCCAGGCTAATGCCCGCTCATGCGACTTCACACTATTATTACCCCAGCAGGCCTGATCACTCTAGGACTTTCTCGACTCCCTGAGGAGCATACAGTGCCGCTGCCATTTATAGGCGCTGATCACTAGCATTCTGACAATATCTTCCACTTCCGTGAGGAAGAATGTGTAGGTGAGGGGCAGAGCAAGGCGAAAGAGATCGAGTGGCATGAATGAGTGTGAGTAAAGGATGCTGATGGAAGAACGGGAGGACATGAATGAAGATGCATGCCTTATATCTCCTTATGTATAATGTGCTATTGTAAATTGAAAGCTTTTGGCCTAGTGCCTATAAGAAACTGAAACCGTATAATAAAAGATAAAAATTTACAATTGGAAAGCTTTGCCATGTATGGTTCTGTCTAAATGCTTTTGCCATTAAGAAAAATATAATGTAATAGTTTTGCAGATACCTTATTCTGTCAGATCAAACGTTCGGTTTGAGATGGGCATTGTGCCTGCCTTTCAGCAACATAAAAAGGAAGCGCACGCGCATTTCTGTCACAAACCTGCTCCTCTGTCTTCAAGGTCTTCTCCAACCGTAGGCCTAATGATTTGTGCGTGCCTAAGAAAAGGGTCCATAAGTGCACATTCTGACTTTTATACTTTAGTTGTTTGAATTTCTTTGCCGCGGGACCTTTCCTTGAGACTCGATTTTAAAAATGTTTTAAATATCTCAGATACCGGTACATAGCTTTTTTTTTCCCCCCGAAATATGGTCACTAGAGAATTTGAATACAGCAGAGTCTCAAGGACAGGTCCATGTGTGAAGAAATGCAATCATTTATATATGTCAAAATGTCTACTTGTGGACCCTCTTCCCAAGTGCACACACACTGACAATAATACACGAACCGATCTAACCGTTTATCACTTTACTTTAAATTGAGGATGATATTGCATTAGGCCTACACTACATCTTCCAGCATTTCGTCTTTGTGAAAGAATGAACCGTATGTGATTATCTTCCCTCACTTCCGTACTTCCTCATGGAACAGCACTGTAGACCCTGTCTACTTTGAAAACAAACCCCTGCCCTTGATTAGATGTAAACGCCAAGCCAGCACGAAAACATGATTAACATTATCTTAGAAAAACCCCTGATCCAATTAGTTTTGTTAGAAAAACTTCGAGGACTATAGGAGAACGATTTAAACTAGCCTGTTTTCGAAGGGTTTTCGGGAAAACGATGGTTGTCGCTGTGGTCTTATTTGCCATTAGGAAACGGATAAAAACTGAAGGAAACATAAGTATTTGCAAACAAAAGGATGTCTAGCATTGATTTAAGTTGCATTCAACATAATAAGTATTACAGGATGTCCATATTGACCAAAAAAACAGCATATATTGGGATAATTTGGGCGGCCATTTTGTTTCAAGCCATGAGTGGCCAGGTAATAGAAAGTATGAGCCAACGTGCCATTCTGGCATACTGTCGACTCAACTAAAGTGCACAGTCTGAGCGGGTGTGCACTGACAGCAATATCAAGTACATCTACCACATCTCCAAACGAATCATTGTCGACAAGAAAAGGAATAGTCGAACTCGTCGGTTTTTTTGAAAGACTAGCATCAGGCATAGAGTGCTTAGAGAAGAGCCAAAGTGACCGGTCCAGTACTAACCAAGACAAGGAATGTCCAGTACCAAGTGCATCCTCCTCGTTAATGAAGGGATCAAAACAAATACCAACATTTTCATCAATCAAAACAGGTCAACGATCAAGAACTAAAGCAAAACAAGAAGGTGTGACAAATTCACTGTTGCCAGCAACATGTTCTGTATCACCAGTGATAAAATTCCACACACCACCTTCAGACACTTTTATTTCAGTCACTAAACCATCACCATTATCAGAAATAGCTTCTGCATCATCTTCTGCACCGACACCACCTACTGCAACAACTACATCACCATCTTTAGCACCGGTGTCCTCAACTTCCACCTCGGCTGCCAGTCCTGATCTGGCTGAGACACAAACAAAGTTCACCGAGCAGTTGAAGACAGCACTACAGTCCACACCTGGAGAGGACCAGAGATCTTCGACCTTTGCGGTAGATACATCTGGCAGTGGGAACACACCACTGTGAGTCTGCATTTATAATTCATTATAATGAAACATAGTCGCCTTGTTATAATAACTAGTAAATATCTTCATTCTTCAAATAGAAC
>JAWQUT010000737.1:0-12500 GCA_033807755.1 Ellobium chinense
TACCATGATGGTAATATAACCAATGAAAACATTCATACCATGATGGTAATATACCAAGAAAACACTCGCAGTCCTCACTGGCGGCTTTGGGGAAAGAGGAGGGTGGGCGGACTTTATTAACTAGTCTACGCCTTGCCCACCTCAACTACATACGTTGCTCATCATCCTCTCTCTCCCCTTCCCAAAACTCAGTTTAGATTTTGAATACAGTTTCCAACAGTTCAGTCGCCCTCTACAACCGTCTTGTCCTCCTCCAACCCACATTTTTTCTTCTCAAGGCCCAAGTCTGTTTGTCCTCAATATCTCCCCCCCCCCTTTCCACCCTCCCACTGTCCTTCTCCCATGGAGCCTTTCCAGTCAGATGTGTGCTGGCGTGGTTTCCGTGTAGTCAGGTTGACTAAGAATGATTGAACGATTGATTGAGGAAAACCTCGAGGTCACAGCCCTGACATTCTACACTGTGCTAGCCTTGCAAGCCTGTAGTGTTGGGTCAGGATTAAGGAAAGCAAAGTCAAATGGCCCCGAGGAAAACTTTAAGTTTAATGGGAGCCAGTGTGGAGTAGAGAGATTCGGCGTCAGGTCTATTCCTGGACCGCAGCCCACACTTGACCATAGTATACTAACACTATCAGTACCGGTATATTTTGTATCCTCTCAGTTCCCATTGGCTCAGTGGGTCTGGTGGCCACAGCCACAGCCAGTTCAGTTCTGTTCAGTTCAGTTCAGTTTGAGTTTATTCTGTGTTTCCTTTAAGGTAGGAAGGAATTTACACCACCAGCATTTTGTTGTAGTTATCAGCGGCCATGACACCCAAACACCATGTGATATTGACTGGAAGAGACAAGAAATGAACAGGGGAAGAGGATTTTGGTTTGGTAAAATATAAGGAAGTTTGTGTCTCTTTTCTCTATTCCTCTGTTTAATTATTTTAGTAATCTACAATATCGCACAGAATACGACAGTGACTATTTGATTATTTCAGTCACCTACAGCATCACATGATATAATGCAACAGTGACTATTTAATTATTTCAGTCACCCGCAGTATCACATATAATGCAACAGTGACTATTTAATTATTTCAGTCACCCACAGTATCACATGATGTAATACGACAGTGACTATTTAATTATTTCAGTCACCCACAGTATCACATATAATGCAACAGTGACTATTTAATTATTTCAGTCACCCACAGTATCACATGATATAATACGACAGTGACTATTCAAGTATTTCAGTCACCCACAGTATCACATGATATAATACAACAGTGACTATTTAATTATTACAGTCACCCACAGTATCACATATAATGCAACAGTGACTATTTAATTATTTCAGTCACCCACAGCATCACATGATATAATACGACAGTGACTATTTGATTATTTCAGTCACCTACGGTATCACATGTAATACGACAGTGACTATTTGATTATTTCAGTCACCTACAATATCACATACAGTACGACAGTGACTATTTAGTTACTTCAGTCACCTACAGTTTCACATACAGTACGACAGTGACTATTTAGTTACATCAGTCACCTACAGGCTACAGTATCACATACAGTACGACAGTGACTTTTTAGTTTTTTCAGTCACCTACAGTATCACATACAGTACGACAGTGACTATTTAGTTACTTCAGTCACCTATAGGAGACTGTGGCGATCAAGTCTATTGACCATTAGGTGGCACCGTTCTAGCCTGTGCTTCTATGAAAGTATATTATTAAAGGGAAATGCACTTGTAGACAGTGCATACAAGTTGTTGGTAAATGGAATATCAAGCTAATAACATCAGATGGGATGACGTGTACATAATGCAGCTTCACTTGGGCCCAAGTTTAATATTAGATCCTGCTCCGATCATTTCAATTGCTGTTACACACTGTGAGTGAGTCATAGAACTTGTCCAAGCTCTTGATATGAAGCTTGGCTGTGACAATCAAGAAACGTCTTTAATACTGTCAGTAAGCAAGTTCACGATGACGAATCTGGATCCGGGTTAGGATGGGTGTATGTATTGGGGAGGTGGGGTGGAGGGGGGCGGGGGGAGCTAGTAAGCTGACGTGTGTTGTTGTTTCCGCTCTGTTTCTCTCAAGGCTGACTGAAAGTGGTGTTCATGTAATCAACTTCTGCAGTAATCCTATCTAAATATAAAGCCAGTCAGTGGCGGGGCTGTACTGTGTGTTGGTTGTTGTACCTTGTACACACACCCATAATAATACAGTAATAGAAGGGTTCTTTGGCGAGGCAATAAACGGTGGTCTCTCCCGACACTGGAAATACCTACCTCGATCGTATAATGTACAGAATGTTAGAGTGACTCTAAGCTTTTCGTTACTAATCTAGTGATCCTGAGCAATTGAGAAAAGGTGAATCTTCGGTTACATTATTCTCATCTCGTTTCGTGTGCTAATGGCTTTCTGATGCTGTGCTTTTTGTTTTGGCTTTTTTTTTTCTTCTTTCTTGGCATCTCTACATGTGATACGTACAATAGTGTATATGTAATAAGTACTCTACATGTGATATATTGTATAGAAGTGAGTACTATACAGGAATTATCTACTCTACATGTAATATGTCAAGTGCAAACGAGAAGAAGGATAAGAATATTAATTCTTATTTAAAAGTTAGACGATGCATTTTGTGAAGTCCATGATATGATGGTCCCACTGTAGTTGATTGTCACCTCACCAGTTGAAGATAACATTAAAATGTTTGTGATGATAGTTAGTACTGTGTACACGGAGAATCCTTGTGTGTTGAGGTGAGTCTTACTACTGTACTGTACTTCTTGTGACAGCCATATATAATATATGGTGTCTCCTTTGTTTACCAGATGCTTTCGCGATAGTCCGTCATTGTAGTGTTTATATCTGCCTGATTGTACTATGGTCAGGATTGAACTGGTGGAATCCGCGATGCTCGTTTCACCCGACTGAAAGCAGAATCAGTAATACGGATGCAGGATATATTACGGTAATGTGCAGTCTGTCACGAGTGTATTTCTAAACTGCAGTTGGGACTGAAGGCCAATTCCATCGTTCCATCTAGGTCATATTGAATTCCAGTGTTCGAGGAGATGTTTGGAGGGAAGTTGGTGTTGATATGATTTGAGAAGTTGACACTCAGCAAAGATTAGTGCTAGAGCGATCCATTGACTGAGGTTCTTTCTGTCGTTTACAATGAACTGACAAGGCAGGCTGGATAAGGGAAATAACCGTCTACATCTGCTTTGTTGGCCCCGTAGAACTAACTTGGAACACGTACGTTTTGAAGTTCCATTTGTTTTGATGACCGTTGTGGAACATTGACAAACACAAGTTTTGATCACAGAGAAACATGGCGATGTAAATTTTAAGTAATTTCTGTCTGGATGACTGTTCAGGTGGTTGACAAACGACGTCTGAAACCATCAAAACAGCCCCCTGTCTGTGTAGGATAAATACGTTTGTAGAAGTTTGCAACTGTGTATGTGCGCGTGAGTGTGCATCCCTGTGAGTATGCGTCTCGACTCCGGGTTTGGGAGCACAATCTTGACTGGGAAGGTGACGACAGGTGTGATATATGTGAAGATGTCATTCTATCTGTGCCTAGTCCCTGCTGTATAGAATCCCGTGTTTCTGTGTGACTGAGTCTTGTGTCCGTGGCCTGTCAGCTGTCAAGTTGAACATTGGAAATCCTGTCTACACACAAGAGTCATCCTCTAAAATTAAGAACCATTGCTGACTGACTATTCACTAATTGCAGTCTGATGGTATTATATTATTAGGCTGTGGGAAGCCAGTCGATGAACGTTATTAATTCTCTGATGTTAACTTGCCACGAGTGCCCACCATTAATTTACTCTTTGATGCGTTAAGTTCTGATTGTAGTATCAAAGTCTGCACTGTATAAAGCTGTAGTATGTAGGGCAGCACTATGTACAGCTGTAGTAGCTGGGCCAGCACCGTGTAAAGTTGTAGTATCAAAGTCTGCATCAAAGTTTGCTCTGTGTAAAGCAGTAGTTAGTATCAAAGAGCAGCATTATGTAGAGCTATGATATCTCAGGTAACACAATGTAAAGCTTTAGTTGTGACATAAGTTATAAGACCTCTAGATTTTTCCAGACTCGCGTGTATCGTAAATTATTCACCCGAATTTCTACCTTACAAAAAGGTATTGCAGCCTTTATTAGATATTCCTCTTTGCATGCACAGGACTGGGGGTAGGTGGGGGGTGGGGGTGGGGTGTAAACTGTGGTAATGTTCATTTTAAAAAATAAGTGTGTAACATACTCCACCCACTCTCTTGCGCCCAATTACTTTTTCAGGGTCGCTTAAAAATTTAAACCAAGTTTCACTTGATTTCTCTGTTCCAATTTTTGTTTTGTTTTGTTTGTGTTTTTGGTCACAACTGATTTAGCCCTGATGGTAATAATTTACGTTCTCTTTTCTTTGTCTATTTCACAGAGTCGCCGCTCCAAGATGGCCACAGTGGGAGAACAAATACAAATCAGCACACACACTATCGACAAGGTGACCAAGGCAAAAGTCACCCTCGAGAACTACTACACCAATCTCGTCTCTCAGAATGACGAGCGGGAGAGTAGGTGAGCAAGTTTGTGTTTTTTCTTGGACGCCTAGCGGATTCTGCCGTCGATGATAGATTAGTAACCACCATTGTATTTGCTCTGTGTAAAGCAGTAGTTGGTATCAAAGAGCAGCATTATGTAGAGCTATGATATCTCAGGTAACACAATGTAAAGCTTTAGTTGTGACATAAGGAAGTATGGACGAATAGTTTAGTATTACAATTTACGAGGCTCATCTTATTTCGTTCACTAACAAGGAAATATAAGCGAGAATGTTGATGTTGCTGTTGTCATTGGTGCTGTAAATGGGATGATGGTAGATGCCACAGTATGTTGGTTCCCTGTTAGAGGAAGAGGGCAAATAATAGGGAGCGAGATATGATATTAAAATTTGGAGAAAATGGTGAAAGCGGTAAAAAATACTCGCCATCAGTTCAACAGAGTAACTAGTCCTGGTCCAGGCACTTCCACTTTGTAATCGTGGGCTTATACAGTGGGGCCTGACCTTGATCCATCTACACATACTGCATTATAGCGAAGGTCATACTGCCAGTTCATAGGTTTGAAATATTCGTCCATACTTCCTTATCACTTGTAATTGTGTCATCGTGCACTATAGGAGGATATACCAGAGTCCTGCCCGTGAAGAGAAAGAAAACGCTCGACTCCAAGTTACCAGTAAGACAAGTTCTAGTTCCAGTGTGATCATCTCCACACAAACTTTAGTGAACTTTTTGTGGTCTTCCTTCACCCTCAAACATGACAGCAGCTGAATAGTCAGTTTTTGGTTTTACAATCGATGATGAGGTATGGGCATTATTTGCCATTAACATCTGGCTATTTGTCACTTTTGTAAATCGTCTCGGCTGGAAATGAAAGGTACTGAAGGATAAAAACAGAAATTTCCTCATGTTTAGCTGCTAGCAACCCGTGTAGTCGTCTGAATCAATTAAGGCAATGTAAGGTATCGATGTAAACATCAGGCTTTTCTCATTGCGATATTGAAAGATGATCCCCTAGCTCGAGTCAGTGAAATCGTAGGTCAGGGTTTGTGAATAACTGCCTAGATGTGTATCTTTCTATATATGGAATTGTTTGGTATGTCCTTTCTTTATTCTGTCATTTTTATTTTTTTTTTTTTGGAAACGCTGTCTTTATACGAAGAAAAACCATAAACTCCACAAAAGTTTTGAAGACAGGCCTTTGACGTTATATTATATAAGCTTTACTCTAAGCTCCCAAAATTCATTCTCAGTTTTACATATAAGCATGCACCTCAAAATTTTCCACTGTTCTTTAAAAAAAAAAAATCACTTTAGCTTATATGAAACAAATCTTCCTTTTAGCTTGCCTCACTCGAACTTGATTTTTTGTTCTTTAAAGATATGTGACGTTTTCTGTCTTTTTTTTTTCTTGTTTCCATGGGTGAAAACGGATTCTAAAATAATTATATGAAGTTTAACAAGTTTGTTGTCCAAGTCCAGACCAGAAGCACTTTTGATTCACTGATCAAGGCACCTTGTATTCAAGAAATATTCAAGAAATAAAAAGGAAAAAAGGTACAACACAGATTTTGTTGGAAAATGATGTTCAGAGGCCATGACTGGCCCTAAGAAGTCAAAGTTTTGTGTTCACTACGGTCTAGTGTACAAAACATCACAGTTTTTTTGTTCAGGGAAACACAAAGTGTAACTCATTTGAGGCGTAGGAGTTGATTGTGTGGAGAAGGCCTTGCTAGAGTTATGACAATATCTCTTATGGACTCTTTCCTAATCCTTAGATTTTAATGGACTCGAAACTCCGAAAATTTCATATCTCATCTTGACCCTTAAATTTGAAAGGTCATGAGCGAGTATGTATCGCTGTGGTCTTAAGACGGGGGTGAAACCTGTAAAGAGATTTCTGGTGACCCAGCTGGTTTCCTCGAGCCCACGAAGACACTTGTTGATCTGTTTGGTTTGGGTGCTCGCAAACCCCGCCTTTGGTTTGCGGCTGAACTTGGAAAGATAAACATGTCCACTTTCACTTTGATGATCCATTTGTCCCTGTTGACCGAGGAGAAAAGTAAATGGCTTGAACATAAAAGTAGAAGTAGAATATCGGACATGGTGCAGAATTTGGTTTGTACTATGGTCTGCCTTGACTGCTATGAAATCTTAAGTGTTTTGAGAGGGATGCAGGGCTCTGAAGGAGGGTGGGAGGGGAAGGGGGAGTTTGATTGAAGTTGATTGACGTGTGGCATGGATTTTCCTATGACCATAGCATTCCCCTTCATGTATTCAGAGTGAATGTTACCGCAACGTCTACACCAATCAAGTGCTGCGATCTGTTGTAGTGCCATATTCCCAGAATGATGAAAATATGCTGATCTTTCAGCATGATAACGCGAGGTCTTACACAGCCAACGTAACAAGAAATTTCTTAGCCCACCAACCCTTTCATATAATGGACTCGCCTGCAAACTTGCCGGACATGAACCCGATCGAGCAGGCATGGGATGAACTTAATGGAAGGACCAGCCAGCATGTTATCAACGATGTGAACGACTTGGAGCGGGCGGTCATTGCAGATTGGAATGCCATAGCTCAAAGATTTTTTGAGACACTCAACAACAGTATGCGACGCCGATGCCAAGCCTGTATTGAGGCTCGTGGTGGGTGACAGCCCATGTTGATGATGGCTACACCTTCATTCCAATGGGTGTAACCTAGGGGCGATAACTCTTTGCTAACTGGAATACTTTCATTTTTGGAAATACAGCGAATTCAATTCAGTAAAATTCATGAGGGATTTGAAACTATGAGTATTTTAGGTACCTTCATTTTTGCTCAATGAGTTGTGCTGTTCGTACGAAGTGATGCGTTTTTAATGCTCGCTATTATATTTATTGGGACCCAGTGGTGCCTCACAGCATTTTTTTTTTTAACAAACTGGAAGATACAACATTTTTGTTCTCAAACCGCGATTTATGGATAAAAAAAATCACTGTGAGTAGTTTTTCTTTCTTAAAACATTTTGTGAGAAATGAAATGTGAGTACTCTTCATGCATTGACTACTTCCAGTGACTAACATTTAGTCGCTACAGCCTCACTGAGTGAGTAGTTCTGAAAATATACACTTTTCAGAAGAGTTAATTTTTAAGCGAATTTAAATAACGCGTACAGAACTGGCATAGTCAAGTTGATGATTGTAGTAATACTAAATTATATAAAATCATCAAATCAGACTTTAAAAATGAAAAGCATATCGTCACAATCATAAACATTTTGCCTGTCTCATCTGAGTGAGTTTTTCAGGAGAGGGGAAAGACTGTTTTAGACAAAGCAAGAAAATGATGCTAATCTCAAACTTTGGTGCTGTTTTTGAAACCAGTCACTTGATAGCCTGTGTTGTCTGTAACATCTGATGGATGCACTGGATTGTGGCAAGCTCAAAGCTAGCTCAGTCTGCAAAATGTCTGTCTCTGGGATAGTGACGGTGACTGTGGTGATATAAATAATACCATGTTTAGAGTGGCGTTTAATAAAATTAGACTGGGATCACACACATAGTTATGTCTGAAAGAAAGCGATGGGTGAGACCAAAAATAGAATATAATGATAGATAAATAAGATAAGATACGTTTATTCATCCACAAGGGAAATGTGTCTTTGTTACAGTGATTACAATGGATATGTTTTACAGAAATACATAAAAATACTCACACGTGCAGATACTTCCATGTACGAGGGGTTTCCCAAACAGAATGATACAGGGGCCATAACTCAGGAAATAATGCATGAATTTGTACCTGCTGTCCGGTTACCGTTCAAAGCACTCCCCAGTTCACAAGAGCCGTTTTGTAGTCTTCTTCGGGAATACCCGTTAGACACTGATAGTGATAGATAGCTGATCCAAGGGCCAATCTGGTATGAAAATTTCTCCCAGCAAGTTCTTTTTTCAGACGGGGAAACAGACAAAAGTCACAGGGAGCAAGGTCAGGCGAGTAGGGAGGGTGTTCTAGAACTTGGAGATTATTGTCCTTTAAGAAAGCATGTGTCTTCTGAGATCTGTGGGAAGGGGCATTATCATGAAGAATTTTTATTCCTCTTGTTCCAGTCCTAGGGCGATTTATTTCAAAGTGGCTAATCAGCTTAGCAAGAATGTTTTTGGTGTAAAAGTCACTGTTGACATCTTGATTTGTATTACATGGCTTCTATAACTCGCTTTTCTACGTCCATTATGGAATATCAGTGGCAATTCGTCGCGGGGTTCCTTTATCCCTGTTTTCGGAAAAATCCGATTGTCCGCTCCTGAAATGATTCACCCAGCGAAAAACAGTGAGCCTTGAAACCGAATGTGATATTCCATCATACTGTAAAGTTTCATAAATTTCCTGTGCCCTCTTTCCAATTGCTGTACAAACCTTGATGTTCGATCGAATATCAGCTGTTGTGAATGATAGTTGTTTTATTCATAATTCTATGCAGTGTCCACTGGTGACTAACTTTGAGGCTCCGTAACTTTCTTATTTTTTTGTTGATCTCATTGATGTTAGACTTGAACGATGCAGAAAATGACGAATTTATCATAATATGACGTTCATTTAAATAGTGCTTTTTGGTGCATGGAAAATCGGGAAATCTTATTCTGTTTGGGGGGAAACCCCTCCTATACCTGGACTTGGACACACTGTCTTTTCCTCTTTCTCTCTCTCTCTCACCCACCCATCTACCCACTCACCCCCCCCCCCCCCCCCCCCCCNCCCCCTCCTCACACACACACACATTTCTGTTCACTTTTCAGACGCTCAAATACATACCGTACACCTATACATACATGTATTTTAGACGAACAGGTTCGACATTGGATCACTATAGGTCTACATAGCAGAATCAAGAAGAGTCGCGTTACACTCTCACCGAAAAGGGTACAAAGTCATTCCGGTATATTTCAATTGGAGATCTTTGTGAAAGCAGTGACAGCAATCTACCACTACGGGCTGAACGTTCATAGCGTGTGAATAATGGGTGACTTTGATCAGATAATATTTTCTGTATTTCCGAAGAACACTTTCCCACATACAAATCATCAAAAAACGGCAGTTGAGAATTTATTATTTCTGCAGCTCTTTTTATGATAGGGTTGATCTTAAATTTACCTTGTGTTGTAATGTTTCCAGCCCAGCAGCTGGTACCAAATGTGATGGACTTTGCCTCAGATTCCTAGAAGTAGAAGATGAATACCATTGTTTGATGATACAGTCTCCACTTAATCGTCCTCCGCTTAATAGCCTTTTCCGCTTAATCGCCTGGTTTCCCAGGGAACCGATTTTTTTCTTTATAAAAGTCACTGGCTAATCGCCTCTCACGCATGATAATCGACCACTCTTTAGCGCCCGTGAATTTAAATATCAGCGAATGAAGGTTTACAATTGACAAACAAATATGTACACAGACGGATGGCAGATCGGTTGACTGAGCGACAGCTGCCATGCCGAAATAGGTGTGATAAGCCTTTCCTCCCCGCCTCTCCCTCTCCTTGTCCCCCATCGTCCCACGCTACGCATCGCCACCGTCGCCCGTCAGATAATGCTAATGCGCAGTATAGTCTCCTCTTCTCTCTCCCCCCCCCCCCCCCCTCCCCCCCACCCCCCACGCCTTCTGTCTCAGCGAGGCGGAGAATGTAAACATAGTATTGCGACTGTCTGGTGGATTTCGGCAGGATCAGAGAACGTGTCATGTGGATGGTCGATCCCGACCGTGCCATCCTACTCCTTATTGACTTATTGTCTGCTGGGCTACTGCGAGGTAGCCAATGAGAGAGACCGAGGAGATCAAACATTTGTAATCTACAATGCCATCAGACTCGAGTCTGTCCTGAGTCTGGCGACGAGAAGGCGTCAATGCACGACATCAAACCACGACATCAAAGAAATATTACCAAAAATACGGCCGAAATTACCTTCTCCGCGTAATCGCATCTTCGCTTAATCGCCCACTTTTTCCGTGATCCCAAAGAAGGGCGATTAAACAGAGTCGACCGTATATCCAAAGTCCAGTAACTTAAGAAAAAATATTTAATTGCTCGTCTATTGGTCAAACTGAGTATGGCATAATTTGTTTATTTATAAAAGAAAGTCAGTTGTGATAAATAAGTTGACAGCTTTAGCTTATTTTGTATTAAAGGTATGCAGCAACGAGCTTTGAGAGCATAAGTAACGGTCTTTCACTGGTCTAGCAGTAATCTATAAATTCAGTAATCTGTAAATTCAGTAATCTATAAATTCAGTAGCCTCAGAAATATGATGTAAATTGGAAACGGATGTAATGTGATAAGAAGAAGAGAAGGTGAATGGATGTGGAGACAGAACTGGTTAAAATACTATCGTATTGGCGGCTATATAATATACAGTCTACTGGTGTTGTATGTTAGACTCATGCCTGCCACAGTTACAGTCTACTTGTGTTATATGTTAGACTCATGCCTGCCACAGTTACAGTCTACTTGTGTTGTACGTGGAAATTATATAGACAATTATTGTTTTTCGATTCCCCTCTTTCCTTATTTCTCTCTCCCTCCCCCACCGGTAGACTGATATACTTACATGTTCTATTGTAATGAATAAGTCTGTGTGAAGTTACTAGTTTGGGTAACGCCTAATAAAAAGATTTCATTTGAACTTGAACTTTTGCAAGAGAGTATGTATAAAGAGTCCTATGTTATGTATAACGTCGTATTGCACGTGAAGAAAAGTCTGAAGAGATAGGGAATCGTCTGTAGCATCTTATCGACATGAAAAAACTTGATTCGTCACAAAATTGTCTCATGTTAAAATGTTTGATTTGGCATGTGAATTCTCATGAAATACCGGCCTAAAATTGTAAACAAAATATCGCCAAAATGTACATTTGACCTAATTTATAGTATAGCAGACATCCTTATACGTCAAGACTGACGAGGCCATTGTTGTGTGTAACAATCTTGTAACCCACAGCTGAATGGGATGTAAGTCTGTTGAATAACACTTTACTGACGTATTACCTATATTATATTTAAATTACCAGTGGGTCGCAGTACGCTGAATGACATCATATTGACGTAAAAACGTATTTAAGTTTAAGTTAACTGTGGATTGCAAGTCCCTAGAATGACATCGTATTGACAAATAACCCATATCTAATTTACCTGTGATTTGCAAGTCCGTTAAATGCACCATATTGACGTATAACCTTCATCTAAATTTTATGTGAGTTGTAAGTCCATTGAATGGACAGGGACACGTGAGGGAGAAACGGGGGTTGAATTTGCTCAGGTCAAAAGGGGTAACTAATAGGCACAGAGAGTCGGTGAGTTTCGGTCTAAATATTGACTTTGATGCGTATTAAGAATTCCTGATTCACGGCGGTCTAGTGAAACTTCCGGAATCCGAGGTAAAAGGAGACGGAGACAGACTTACAAAGGTTGTGAATGTGAAAAGGGCGAAAGAGAGCGTATGTCAGTGTGATTTGGAGAGAGAGAAGGTGGGTGAGGGTGAGAGAGAGAGAGAGAGAGAGAGAGAGAGAGAGAGAGAGAGAGAGAGAGAGAGAGGGTAAGAAATAGAGAGGTGATTGTATGTTGATTAATTGCAATAGTCGTCACAGTCGTGGATATTGCACACCAGGGTTGTCTGCCTTTGCGCCTTAGGGAAAAAATACATGACTTTAATGGTTATGAAGTGGGAAGGAGGAGGGTAAGTGCCTTGTACTGATGTTTGTTCAGGATGTCCGGAAGTTAAGTATGTTTGTTCAGGATGTCCAAATGGGACACGTGAGGGAGAAACGGGGGTAAGTGCCTTGTACTGATGTTTGTTCAGGATGTCCAAAAGTTGAGCGTGTTTGTTCAGGATGTCCAAAAGTTGAACATATTTGTTCAGGATGTCCAAAAGTTGAGCGTG
>JAWQUT010000737.1:16219-26545 GCA_033807755.1 Ellobium chinense
TTTATTCCCTGCAGTAGACGACTTCAGTTGTTATTATGTTGCTTGTATTCGTGGACATGTTATTTTATGATCAGTGTACGCGCGTTGTACAGAGTTGTCATGCAGTGATCTGTGATCAGTTATGTTGTATCGTTTGGGCAGGGCTGGCACTGGGTGCGTGTGGAATGATGTTAAAAGTGTGCGTGTGTTTATTACCGTCCAGCGAGTCGTATACTACTTTGCTAACAGTTATTGAAGTTGCTGTGGTGCAGCAGTTTGAGCGGAAATCATTAGAAAGGCATCGCAGCTGTCAGTTGACAGACATAAACTTGGCATGTTCCTAACTGAAGCACATGTGTGATAATGGTGTGAAAGAATTGATTGAATACCCAGGGAAGATCAAAAAGACGTCTTTAAGTTAAGTTGGATAAAAGAGACTACTGACAAGGATGGAGATTAGCCTCCATTTTTTTCTTCTACATTTCTAAATCCTTGGTCTGGCGTTTTCAACCCTCGACCCGGATGTTTTCAGAAGTCGTGCAAGGTGTGAGCTATATTTAGACACGGGTGCGTTTTTTTCTTTTTCTGTCCGACACCTGCGCCCGTCGTGTGGTTTTTTTTTTCCTTCCCACCTCTTTGATAATAACTGTCCATGTGTGAAAACTTGTTCACGCGCTAATCCTACTAATTCAGTGGTGGTAACAGCTTCCTGCTGCCGGTACTTGAATTCGGAGTTTGGTTTCTCTGCGCGCCATAGGTTTGACTTTGAATAACTTAGACATTTAGAGATTCGCTTAGCCGAATTTTTCCGTAACGCAGATTCGTCGAACACGAATGTGAATCTTGAATGTCGACTTTACATGACGGTAAGAACCAAGAGGAAAGAAGTATAGCTCCGATTTGTATGGATTCAAACACCCACATACAAGGATCAAGGGCAGACCGTAATTTGTCGGATGGAAGATGAATCTTTGTGAATTTTCTGTTGGAATATGCCCAGCCATAGTATGATAGTACTGTATCTGTTTGCGGAAACCGCTATCATGGCTTGAGATTCCATCGTGCGAATCCTTCCAGTTAATCTTTCACAATTTTGTACATTCAGTTGGTCTGTAGGCAGTGAGTATCTTAATGTGAAAAACAACAGAAGCGGAAGCAGCAGTTGTGTAAGGCCGGGCTTCCATAGGACGGCACACGGCACGCGGCACGCGGCACACAGTGCACCTCACGCATGAAAACAAAAGTGGGCACAAAGATTTAGAGTACCGCCTTACATAGGACGACACGGCACAGCGGTAACGAAAACTTTGGTTTTCACGCGTGCGGTGCGTTGTGTGCCGCGTGCCGTGTGCCAGGTAACGTGTGCCGTCCTATGGAAGCCCGGCCTAAGGTGGTTACTGTATACGTTACCAGCTAAAACAGTGTCAGTAATGAGTAGCTGGGTTATGCAATAAAATAACAAAAGGATATTTGTATGTCTTAATTGGGCATGCTTGCCACAAGCCTCTGAATTCGGTAGATTTCCAGATTTCTTTCATTCTCTGTGCTAGTCACTGTCCGACTGTCCGTCATTCACACTACGTACACAAGAGTCGCCGTTGGTTGTTATGAAAAAAAAAAACAACACTTTGTCTTGTCTGTCCCTCCGTGTCCTACCATATCATACCATAGTGCTTTTCCCATTCGCTCCTTACAAAAGGAAGATCCAGTGGCGCGTTTAGGTAACGCGATATTCAGCTTTCACACTGTAGATAACCAAAATTTTTGAATGCATATCGACTTTGATACTAGTCTACCTCTGGATAGACATTTGGATATTTCATATACCCGTCCATACTTTCTGATCATTTGACATTTCCAGTACTTTCGCTACCTTTCGATCATTTCGATACTTTATGTAACCGCTGGGCTTTGCAAGGAGGAGGCTAATTTGATACTGAGGATTGGAGTAGGATCGAAACTCATTTTGAAGATACTCTCCAAACTGAATCGAAATTCAAAGTATCGATAGTTAGACAGAGTGCAGATCACCTCTAGAGAATACCTTCCTTCCGTCTCTCCCCGTCCCCCCCTTCCCTTTCCCCCCTCCCTCCGGACGAAGCAGACGAGATATCCATAAATCATCTGGCCTGAATGGTATAGAAGATTATTTGCACAAGTTTGTAAAAGCCCGGGGTATCATTTTCCTGTGTGTGCGTCAGCCATTCATGCCAGCTGGGCGTGGTCCCAGTTATGCTACCTGTTGTAACCCGCACGGACTGCAATAATTATCACCTGCTGGTGAAACCGTCACGTCCTTTGAGTCATTGCTTGTAAACTCCCCTCCCCTCCCCTTCCCATTTCCATCCCGACACATTTCACTTTAGCTGGAGAGAAGATGAGAATAAGACGGAAACTCGTCCATAGGCGCAGCAGTTGTGGTAGTTAGTGGCGGCACTTGTAGGGGGTGTGCTGGCTGTTGAGAAGGTCGCTCATCCAGTAGGTTAGTATTGGTGGAGCCAGCTGTGGCCTAGGGCTAGGATGGGCTGCCTTGGGCAGACGGTGTCACGGTATTATTGAAGTAAGGCTGTGTGTGTGTGTGTGNNGGGGGGGGGGGGGAGCACTATATTGACTTGGAGACCGCAGTGAAAAAGGTTTCAGTCATGAACATTAGTAGCGTGTTATTTATGAGTTGTCTAGTCAAGTCTACATGGACAATCGTCTCCAGCTCAGACTACTTGGAGTGAGACAGTGGACACCAGATGAGATATCGCAGTGATTCACAATCCAGTTGCGCTACATGTACTTTGGTAGCTTATTTAGGACGTGTTTTTCACAACATACACTGGCTTTCCAGGCCGGCAATCTCTACTTTACTTTATATTATAGGTCATGTATAGATTTCAAAGATATCTACGCGTATATATGAGAAAAAGTGTGGAGTTTTTACTATTGTGCTAGGGAGGATTTTTTTTTTGGGGGGGGGGGGGGNGGGGGGGGGGAGGGGGAGAGAAAGTTGTCACCAGTGAAAATATATCGTAATGCCGATAAAACAGGGACAAAGGCATTGGATCCTAACACTACATGTAGACCGTTTTGGGTTCAGAGATTGTGGGGGTGGGGAGAGAATGGAGGAGAAAGTGCTGGAAGGTCAACGAACGTCACAAAGCCTGAGAGAAGTGGCAAGGAAACATCTGTGTTCATATTCTTGGATTTTTTTTTGTGTAAGTAGGGGGCAGTGAGGGGGCAGTGAAGGGGTATGACATAAGGGATGTGACGGGTAGAGGCGGTTGGGACAGTGCAAGTAACGTACCTTGTCAGTATAACTATTATCTGTAAGATGACTACTTCTTGGTTTAAGACAGAAACGCAAATTGTGTCCAGGCAACGTTCACCACTCACTCGCACCGAGTACTTTATCACGGTATTTCTACCTGGCGGCATTTACCACTGACTCAGATTGACCCCAAATCCCAGTAACACCTTTACCTTTTCAGAAATGGATGGCGTAAACTGTGTGTCCACTGGCATACTGCGAGATAGTATGATGAGTGTCACACATGCTTTCTAGTATGTCCAAAAAATTAGAAGTCTGTCGCTGTCATTGCACGAGGACGATCCGAGTGCAGGTGGGGGTGCACTGACGGTATTATAGTGAAGTCAACAAGTCTGTTGTAGCTGAACACAGCTTGCAGCTCAGCGACTAAATACTGTATGTGATGAAATCAGATTGCTATAATACGATGCTTTCTGTTGTGTAGCAGCCGGTGGTGTGTGCAGCTTGGGCGTGTTATTGAGGAAATTAATGGCCTCTTGGCGTGATCGCTACATTGTATGGGAGTCGCGCGCTTCTCTCTCGGCTCAGTGAATCGATGGAATACCGGCATAGCGTCGTGCTAAACACAGTGATCGTGTAATATACACTGTCACTAACACTCCCATAGCCTGACATAGAACAGTGTTATTTCACAATAGTGAGCTGTGGAGAATCACGGAATCGCGTACAGCAGCAGAAAGTCTCCTCAGTATTTTCAGTTTGTGCAGAAATTGTGTGCAGCTTGAGTAGAAATGGCATGAAAATGAGTAAAACGATACGATACCACCTTTGTCATAGGACATAAGATGTCATTTGTGGAATACTATCGTATACGAACACCGCGGACCACAGGAGACGGCGGTCAGGGTCGGGTGTTTGTCTGCAAAACCTGTTCTTAGCTGGCTTAAAAATGGATGAAAGTGGAATNNNNGGGGGGGGGGGGGAGGACTGTTAGGGAGAAGGGAAAATAGGGAGAAGCGGAAGTCGTAGGGAGAAGAGGAAGGGGTGTTGCGAAGGAGTGGGATTGGGGGGAGGGGGATGTCTTAGGAAAAGAACCATACACATTGTGATTCAATTTTTGGGCGAAAGTGCGTTTTTCCTTGTGGAAGGAAAAGGTGTCGCCTTAGTTGACAGTTGTTCATTGTAGTCGAGTTGTGCCTGGTTAATGAGTTGCTGATAGTAACGTTGATAAACATCAGTGAGACACTGAGCAGTAGACAGACTCGTAACGCTCTATTTATGTCCCTACACCATGTTGGTGCTATGCTGCTTTCACTGGCTGGCTTTGTCTCATCCATTATAAACATGCTACTGAGGGTGCCCTGACGGTCGGTATCGTTGCGATTTGATGCACTTTTACAGTGTTATGAACTCTGTTTCACCACTCGGACTGGCACTGGCAGCAGCAGCATTAGCACTAGCAGTTTCATCACTTTTCACAGGGCAGTGCCTCTAGTGCAAGGCATCGATCAGTTCATCATATTCTCGTGTGCTGTAACAATTTGATTTTGTGGAATAAATTATAGAAACCGAGAGAAAGTACATAATAGAGCCCAGAGAAGATAATTCCACAAGGACTTTTCAAGATATGGAGAGCTCTTGTCATAGGAAAACATGAAACGCCCGAAGTCGGAGAAACCCCCCCCCCNCCCCCAACTGGAATATCATGTGAAGATGACAGCTTTGTCGCGCTTGAATTTCTTGACATTATTCATTGTCATTTGAATGGTTATTGGATACAAATTGTAAAGAAAAAAGTAACTTTTGCTTCTGGTTGTTGCATGAATCGTTCTTTAAAAAAAAACAAAAAAAACCTTTACAACAACAGTTTGTCGGCTTTTGAAGAAATCTCAGATATTTCTTGTGAAATATGTAAATACTGTTGGACTGAGCAGTCAGTATGAAACCTGAGGATGTTGATTGTCACTTCCCGGGACCGAACCCGGATCTCTAATCTTGCAAGGCATTATGTGAACCAAGTTATAGCATCATATTTATTATACCTCTAGCCTCTTATTGCTCTTGCTAATAATGGAGAGGGAAGGACAGGAAAACAGGGGAGGGGGGATGGGGTGAGAATGAAAGTTAATTGGTCCAAAGTTTGCTTGTCCCGTAGATGACCTGTCATTCGTGGTGTGTTCACAGAAACCGACTTATGTCTCAAGAGTTTATAGTGGGGTTTTGGAAAGGGGGGGGGGGGGNGAAAAGGGGAGGGAAGGGAGGAGAGAACAAAGGGGGTCAGAGTGTGCCCGATTCAACAATAACAAACTGTGTAGGTGTTCTTTCTTCCTTTCTTCCCCCCTTCCCCTCTCTTTCTATCTTCTTTTTCCCTAATCAGGGCACTTTGACCTTAGAGGTGTCAAGCTTAGCCCCAATCTGGCCCTCTGACCCATCTCTAGCATAGATAGTACATGAAAATCTCTAGCATAGATAGTACATGTAAATCTCTAGCATAGATAGTACATGTAAATCTCTAGCATAGATAGTACATGAAAATCTCTAGCATAGATAGTACATGAAAATCTCTAGCATAGGTAGTACATGAAAATCTCTAGCATAGATAGTACATGAAAATCTCTAGCACAGATAGTACATGAAATCTCTAGCACAGATAGTACATGAAAATCTCTAGCATAGATAGTACATGAAAATCTCTAGCATAGATAGTACATGTAAATCTCTAGCATAGGTAGTACATGAAAATCTCTAGCATAGATAGTACATGAAAATCTCTAGCATAGCTAGTACATGAAAATCTCTAGCATAGCTAGTACATGAAAATCTCTAGCATAGATAGTACATGAAAATCTCTAGCATAGGTAGTGCATGAAAATCTCTAGCATAGATAGTACATGAAAACTCTAGCATAGATAGTACATGAAAATCTCTAGCATAGATAGTACATGAAAATCTCTAGCATAGGTAGTACATGAAAAGAAACGGCCGGTCATGGATAGTATGTTTTTATTTGAAGGCTTTAGAACAGTCTGCATATCAAGAACTTCAGCATGGAACGTAACTGCTACATAAAATTGGCTTACCAGTCTAAGCACCTGCAAATTTGCAGGTGTATTGTGTTGAAGAAATGACCAAATCGTATTTGCACGTATTTACATTGATCCTCTTAAAGCAGGGTTTAAATGACTTGTCAGCGAACATGACCAATGACGGATAAGCCGAGAAAAAGGACAAAAGTCCGTACAACTGTTTTTTGACGCCAGCCCCCTTTTGAAAGCTCCAAAATTTGAGATTTTTACTTCATAACGCCACCTTGGCTGCAGACAGTACAACAGGTAGTGACGTCGTGTGCATGGACGCCTGGTTATTCGGAGATGGGAACGTCCATTTTGCAGATATTGGGCCGCAGGAGGTGAATCGCTGCTGAGCCACCAAAAACAATTTGTGACTCTCACAGCAGATTCGAGCGAAACTAGGTTAGAAATAATATCACACCGTCTTGCACGAAGTGGGACGAGTTTTTTTTTTTTATAGTTTTTTTTTCCTTTAATACATATGCTTGTAAATAATTGGAAATGCCAACGATTAAGCGAAAAACCTATTTGAAATATTCCTGGAAATGAAGGGGGTGGGAGGGAGACAGTTAAGCCACGAAAATAAAAATAGGATGTCATTTTAATGAGAAATATGAAAGAACAAAACAGCTTCACCAAAATACAAAATGAGATGATGAATGTTACAGAGGAATCGTCTTCTTCTTCTACAACAACAACAACATCAACAACAAACAGTTTTTAAAAAAAGACAATTAAACACACAAAGAACTTAAAAAAAAGAAGAATGAAGAGAAAAATATACACATGAGAGAGAGAGAAGTAGGAAAATGAGGGCGAGAAGACAGAGATCACTACTAGTACTACACTTGAAAAGTTGATGGACCACTGGAAAAATATTTTGCCTGCATAGAGTGTACAGAGTACAGAGTAGACTTCTTACAGTTGAAGGCAGGAGAAAGATAGAAGAAAGCTGCTGTGTAAGAATGAGGCGATTCTGTTTCGTTCTGATATCCTGGTTGGTTGGTAACAATAAACATGCACTAGATAAAGACAGCCGGTCATTAGAACGTTCTCAAGACGGTTACTGAATTCACACGCATTCAATAAACGCTGTTCCAATAAGAAATACATTTCTTGTGATTTGCGAGCATGTTGTATAGAAGGCGGCACGTGCATGTTTCTAAATCAATGTTGAATCCGGGTCAGGTAACGCCACGTGCAAATAAAGTCTTAACCTTTGAATGAGCCGAGGTTCGAGTCATGAATGTAGATAAAGTTGACGCCACTGATTAGTTGACTGTTTGACATATAAAGGAAGCCAAAATGAGATCAAATTTTTCTCAAGTTCTTCATAATGAAGTACAATGTATGACGGTTTGTCTACCTGTCATTTAGTCTGTCGCCTCCTCCTGTCAGTTTCTTTGGTAGTTGTTTTTATTTTTATGTCTAGGATATCAAGACATCGATGTCCGGATACAGGTGCAGACTTTGGAGTGAATGGAGTAAATAAATATACACACACTGTAATAGCAAATATTGAGCCAGTGGTCGGTTCCTTGCAAGAAATCAGCGGGGAATTAGAGCACGGGCGATGTTACAGCTGTATACATCAGACTGTCTTAGAATAATAATATGTGTCATTTCTTGGACACTGTGATGACAGACTTGCCCTTCTCTGGACCAGTCCACAGAAACATGACGACCATTTACCATGTAACAGTAAAATGCTGTTGGTTCACATACAAGCGCACCCTATATTCACACTTGTTTGCGAAAGTACATTCTTGATTAACGTAACTATGGTTATATGAGAACAGTTTGTAGGTACAAGTACTACTAAAAGTAGGAATTGGATTGTAACCAGCCTTTTCTGAGTGTTCGCGCCTTGGTAGATGTGTGAGAATGGCAATGTGGATTGTTGCTATACAGTACAGTTGAATCTACTTGAGAGCTCACTGACCCTTCAAGAAATTGACATATCAAAACTAGAACGGAATGATGCAACTCAACTGATTGTCTTTTTCTGCAGTTTGACCCAGATATGTTGAGGCCGTACTTAATTATCTAGTAAATAAATCGGCAGATAAATTCTCATTCCCAGCAAAACATTTAGGTACCAGGTTAACACCGAGTTGTGAACTGGATGAAAACTAGACTCTAATTGAAGAGCAGCAGCGGAAAAGAAGCAAAAACTAAAGACTTTCTCTAAGGAAAGAGATAATATGGTAACAACGTTCGCACACACTGATAAGTCTGGAGTTAACTTAGGCAAATGAACATCTTAAAACTCAGTCAAAGCTTTAGGTCGCGATCACATGACTTTCAAGTTGTGCAAGGTGATTTCCAGTGCATCATTGAGGGAAGGGGGAAGGAGGGAATGGGACGGTATCCTTTCATTGTGGGCCAAGATAGAAGGTTGTCAGGAGCGCGATAGAAGATTGTCTGGGACACGATAGAAGATTGTCGAGGGCACGACAGGAGGTTGTCAGGGACACGATAGAGTTTTCAGGGGCAGGATAGAAGGTTGTTACGGACCTGATAGAAGGTTGTCAGGGGCAGGATAGAAGGTTGTCAGGATTACGATGGAAGGCTTTCAGGGACATGATAGAAGTTTGTCAGGGGCACGAATAAAGGTTTTCAGTCTTCTGTTGCAGACGGCATCATTTTTGTTGTATTGGAATAGGACCGCCAGATCTCATCATGACTTTTTTACACAGTAGATGCTAATGACTGTCACGGATAACTCGACATAGCAGCGATTTAACGAGAGCGCCATGAAGGTTGTGATTAACCGGCACAAGTTGTGGCCATGTTTTAATGAGCACACAGCAAGTAATAGTTTGAGAAGAATGTTGTTACCATGTGGGCTATAGTCGTGGTTACTGTGAGCAAAGCGAAGTATCACAATCAGGAAGAGAGAGGGTCTAGAGATAAAATGGAAGAAAACCTGGAGGGCCGTCAGCTATGTCTGGAGTCCAAGCTAATTGTCCCGTCCTTGGTCTTGTGGATCTGACGAGTTGACGAGATGAACATGGTGGGAACTTGATGGGAACATCGTTAAAATACTGGTTACATGATTGTGTACGTGTGTGTTTGACAGATCATAACGATCACTGTGTAAAAGTGGAGAGAATTTATTATTATTATTATTATTGTTGTTGTTGTTGTTGTTACTATTGTTGTTGTTGCTGATCCTTTGCTGCAGTAGTGGGCACTAGTTTAATGGTTCTTTGATGACCAGTCATGGCAGTCAGGTAGATGATAGTCCAGCCTTCAGTCGTCAAAGCAAGTTCCTGGTAAAAGTTACCGTGAAGAACGCTTTTATCAAAAAAAAAAAAACAAACCCCGTTAACTGATTAAGATGTTAGTGATGTGTTGAAGAAACTTGTTATCAATAAAGTAGACTATACATGCAGCAGTTTACAGAAATGTAGTCAGCAACATGGCAGACACTTGTTTAGTTGAGCTTGGTAGTCCATAAAAGCTGATGAAAGTAATTTTGTCTAGAACGAGTACCTCCAGCTGTCTCATTTGTACAGGTTCATTAACACGCGTTATCACTGCTGCCACCGTTATGTATCAGTAAATGACGTCATCACCCTGATTGGATAGGCCTGATCCGGTCATGATAATGGCCCTGGCCCAATGACGTCATCGATATTGGTAATGATGTTACTGGTGACCTTATCGGCGCGGTTAGGTAACGCGAGCTCTTGTCCTGCGTTACATCATGGATCTAATACTGTCGGTATATGAGAATCGATTCCGATTTTTTTCGTGAATCGTTTAGCTCGCTTCGGGATTAGCCCTCTATTCAAATCCAAATGCTCTGTCATTTAATCTTAAAACCTTGAAGACTGAACATTTTTTTTTTTTTTTGTTCGGTCCCCAGAGAAAAGTTTGAAGACGTTAATATTGTACGGCTTTGATGATGTGATTACAAATGGATGCGGTTTGGGAAAACTTCGAAGTCGTTAATATTATACTTTTTTAATGATGTGATTATAGAGGATGCGGCTTTCTTTTTTGAAGATGGTG
>JAWQUT010000737.1:60904-96705 GCA_033807755.1 Ellobium chinense
GGGGGTGAACATCTCGACTGCAGAGATGTTAGACCTCTCATATTTTCTCCAATTTTATTTTAACATGTCTCCTTTCTTTCCCTCTGATGTAGACATGTCCTAGTCTTTAAAAGAAATCGTTTCTTTCATCCTTAAGTTTCAAAAGAGAGCTTCATTAGTTTGGCAACGTTTGTCTATTATTATTAACAATGGACTAGCAAGACGGGTATTAAAAACGTAGTGGGAAGACTTAGGTGCTTCTTTGAAGCCAACCAAAAATCCTGTTGCCCGCAAAGAATGACTAATAATATGCTCTGCAAGTCTACTGAAAATGCGGTTAGACTGCAATAAGTATATTTTAAACAGTATAGATACAATTTAAATCCTGACTCCGTTGTCACACCTTACTAGCAACAAGTAATGATTATCCTTTAACTTGAGTGAAATGCACAAACTATCTAAGAAGTCACTTTATAATGGATAGTCCGCCCAAGCGGGACGCCCGCTTAAGGGAGACGATTCGTTGGGAACGGATCCGGCTTAAGCAGGTTCCATTGTAACTGTTTTTGATGAGTGCCACCATACCATGTAAAGAGGGTATGAGTAAGAAAAAAAGGAAGACAATTAATTATAACTACAGGTACTACTATAACTGTCAAATGTCTTGATTGATCCATGTAGAGCTGTGCTGATTAGAATAAAGATGCCCAGAGATCCAGTTCTTATGAGTGAGAGAATTCGGACAGCTTCAACCTGTAAACACATAGAGCTCTATTGATATTCTAATCTGAATTGATCAGCTGGTGGGTAGCAGGCTCATGTCATAAACTTGGGACAGATGTTGTAAGGTCACATGAAACCTCACAGAGAGAAGGAAGAGGTGAATAGTACAGAGTTGCAGCCTGGTTCAAAGCTGAGCAATAGTCTTCACAGGCCAGAGAGAACGTTGGTATTCCACACTAAAGAACAAAAATGGGAGAAGTATATATAGAGGAAGGATATATGTGGAGTAATTAGAGTGAAAAATTAATGTCACTATTTCTGAAATGCTAAATTATGTAAACAGAAAAAAAAATTCAGAAAGCCACAACAAGACACATAAATATGTTAACCCTGAGACAAATGTTTTTACATTAATTTTGTCTCCTGCACACGGGAGAGAGGAAGGGAAGGGAATTCTATTTTCCCAGTCAGTTCTCACAGCTTAAGTATGGTTTCATGGGTAAAAACCGTGAAAGTCTAAATGTGATTCTTCTCTGTAAATTTTTTTTACATTTTCTGGAACCCAGTATGTGGATTGGATTGTAAAAGGAGTGGGAGAAGTGGAAATATTACTGTTGTGATTTCCTCATGAAACTTAAGAGTTTAAGTATAACTTATCCCCCCCCCCCCNTCTTCTCAGTGTGGGACATCCTCTCTTCTCAATGTGGGACATCCTCTCTTCTCAGTATGGGACTTCTCCTCCTCTCAGTGTGGGACATCCTCTCTTCTCAGTATGGGACATCTTCTCCTCAGTGTGGGACACCCTCTCTTCTCAATGTGGGACATCCTCTCTTCTCAGTATGGGACATCTTCTCCTCTCAGTATGGGACATCCTCTCCTCTCAGTGTGGGACATCCTCTCCTCTCAGTATGGGACATCTTCTCTTCTCAGTATGGGACATCCTCTCTTCTCAATGTGGGACTTCCTCTCCTCTCAGTGTGGGACATCCTCTCTTCTCAGTATGGGACATCCTCTCTTCTCAGTATGGGACATCCTCTCTTCTCAATGTGGGACATCCTCTCTTCTCAGTATGGGACATCATCTCCTCTCAGTATGGGACATCCTCTCCTCTCAGTGTGGGACATCCTCTCCTCTCAGTGTGGGACATCCTCTCTTCTCAGTGTGGGACATCCTCTCTTCTCAGTGTGGGACATCCTTTCTTCTCAGTGTGGGACATCCTCTCTTCTCAGTATGGGACATCTTCTCCTCTCAGTGTGGGACATCCTGTCTTCTCAGTATGGGACATCCTCTCTTCTCAGTATGGGACATCTTCTCCTCTCAGTGTGGGACATCCTCTCCTCTCAGTATGGGACATCCTCTCTTCTCAGTGTGGGACATCCTCTCTTCTCAGTATGGGACATCCTCTCTTCTCAGTATGGGACATCTTCTCCTCTCAGTGTGGGACATCTTCTCCTCTCAGTATGGGACATCCTCTCTTCTCAGTGTGGGACATCCTCTCTTCTCAGTATGGGACATCTTCTCCTCTCAGTATGGGACATCTTCTCCTCTCAGTGTGGGACATCCTCTCCTCTCAGTATGGGACATCCTCTCTTCTCAGTATGGGACATCTTCTCCTCTCAGTATGGGACATCTTCTCCTCTCAGTGTGGGACATCCTCTCCTCTCAGTATGGGACATCCTCTCTTCTCAGTGTGGGACATCCTCTCTTCTCAGTATGGGACATCTTCTCCTCTCAGTATGGGACATCTTCTCCTCTCAGTGTGGGACATCCTCTCCTCTCAGTATTGGACATCCTCTCTTCTCAGTATGGGACATCCTCTCTTCTCAATGTGGGACATCCTCTCTTCTCAGTATGGGACATCTTCTCCTCTCAGTATGGGACATCCTCTCTTCTCAGTGTGGGACATCCTCTCTTCTCAGTATGGGACATCTTCTCCTCTCAGTATGGGACATCCTCTCTTCTCAATGTGGGACATCCTCTCTTCTCAGTGTGGGACATCTTCTCCTCTCAGTATGGGACATCCTCTCCTCTCAGTGTGGGACATCCTCTCCTCTCAGTGTGGGACATCCTCTCTTCTCAGTATGGGACATCTTCTCCTCCCAGTATGGGACATCCTCTCTTCTCAGTGTGGGACATCCTCTCTTCTCAGTATGGGACATCTTCTCCTCTCAGTATGGGACATCTTCTCCTCTCAGTGTGGGACATCTTCTCCTCTCAGTGTGGGACATCCTCTCTTCTTAGTGTAGGAGTGTCTTGTCTCAGTATCTGATATCCTGTCTTCTCAAATGTCAGAGACCCTCTCTCCTCATCTCCTCAATAGTTTTGGTGTAAGCAACAATATTTAATGATGAATTTAATGGACAGTAACATCCAGTGAGTTCATGCACCTGTGTACTCTCACTCACATGGGGCATGGTGACTTCATTCATGATCACTAACACAGGAGTGTACACATATGACACCTTATGTCATTATTGAATTACTACCTAATAACTAAACAACTGGCTTTTGGGGATGGGAAGTGAGCATCTAGTCTTCTTGGATCAAGATAACCTGAGTGTCCGATGTGCGTGTGATGGAGATTAAAAATTCCTCAGTAGTTCTATTAAAATCATAGAAGAAAAGACTCAGTGGGCAGTTGTCATGGCAGATATATAGGGAAATCTACATGATAATAATTTACAGATGCAATGGGAAAGATGTAGTGTAGAGAACTATAAACTCCTAACCCAAGCAAAAAATAAAACAACAACAGTTCACTGTAGCCTAGATGTGTTCCAAAAGCTAAGTGCTTTAGAAGAGGATACGTCCACATGTGATGATGATTAATATAGAGCCAGTTGCTTTATTTTGAGGCCGTTTAATACTCTACAGCTGTGACACACTACACTACAACACCACTGACGCATTAAACTTACAGCTGTGACACACTACATTACAATATAACTGACTACTGGCTTTTTTATTCTGTGGAATGTGAAATAATATGATTACTCTCTTTCTGCCCCTCTCTCCCTCCCTCCCTCCCTCCCTCCCTCCCAGCAATTATTTCTCTTCCTTCATAGGCTGTATTCAAGTCCCTGTTGTTCTTTACAAAAATCTTGTCCTCTCATTTTTGCAAAACTGGCCCTGGGTCCTTAAATAGTTTGTAATCTTTTTAAAGAAGGGCTCTTTAAAATGTTCTCACAGTAGTAAGAAATACTCCACAGAAATAAGGTCAAAGTTTAAAATAACTCTAGAGGGATGAAACAGTGCCGTTTACTGTTGACAGTAACTGAGAGTTTTATATTCCTTCTTTACACTGTAACCTGGTGGTGACTTGATTTACTGAAGAGGCCGTTAAAGAGAAATTGAGAAGTTGCATGAATCCTGCTTCACATTAATTTTATGTTGAAAAAGTTGATTAGATTGTCTTTCACGCTGTCTATATTATATCCTTGTGACAGCTGTTGCTCCTTCAAATACTTTAAAGTACAGCAGCTTAATTTGCCGTGTTACACTACACTGGCATCTAGTGAGAGGAGTGGTACACTACACTGGGAGGGGTGGTACACTACACTGGCATCTAGTGGGAGCGGTGGTACACTACACTGGCATCTAGTGGGAGCGGTGGACACTACACTGGCATCTAGTGGGAGCGGTGGTACACTACACTGGCAACTAGTGGGAGTGGTGGTACACTACACTGGCATCAATAGGGAGTGGTGGTACACTACACTAGTGGGAGCGGTGGTACACTACACTGGGATCTACTCTGGGAACAGCAATCAACCTTTAACATACTTGATGTCAGGAGATAAATCACCTACCAGTCAATCATTCAGTCACTAGGGATAACCTGTTAATCACTCAGTCACTTAGGACAGCCTGTTTGTCAATTATAAACCAACAGCAGGTCTACTGCTAGGTCCTGTGTGTGCTGTGGAGTTGTGCTAGTGAAATTGAACATCCTTAAATTTATCAATTTCACCCCACATTCATGTTCTCAACAAATACTTGATGAAATTTTTTTTTTATGTCTGTTGTGCAGGAGATTTTAACTTCATATTGTGTTTCATATGTTCTTTGTATTGTTGTCAAACTCGGCTGATTCATAAATAAATATCAGTGTTTTTTAAACTGAAGCAAACATCTATGAGAATAAAAGCTTGTTAGTCTATCAAACCAGAAAGTTTACTTTTTACCAAAATTTCAACCTGTTTAACCAAGGATAAGCATCAAAGTTTTGGCCCACTGGAAGATGATCATGTTGTAAATACTTACCCACCACAGCCGTTATTACACATGGCAACAACTGTCTGGAGCTCAACACAAGCTAATAAATAAATGTTGATGGAAAATATTGGTAATTTTGTTATAGATCTCATTTGTATTATGTGTATTTACATGTATGATGTGTATTGTTTTTCGGTTGTTTTTTCATGAATTGAGGTGTATTTATAAGAATGTATGATATTGTAAGTCAGTTTTCCTGTGGGAAAAATTATTTTATTTTCTTTTTAATTTTCAAAAATTATTTTTGTTTTCAGATGGAAATCCCATGGACTCGAAGAGAAAGGCTGAAAGTTGGAAAAGAAATAGGCGAGCATTGGTGAGTTGTTAAATAGCACTTTCCATCTTCTTTTCTATAGGTCTCTAAATCTTTTCTTCTCATGTCACTGGTTGGAAATGAGTACTGAAGTCTGGTGCCAAAATGTTTTGTTTGTTTTTCTTGCACACGTATGTGGCAGTGCTATCCACATTTTTTTTTTTGTTTTTGGTCAACTCCCTTTAAACATTTTTCAGGGTTAAGCTATTCATGTGATTAGTTCCATCAGTTGTTCCTGCCCCATCAGTTGTTCCTGCTCCATCAGTTGTTCCTTGTCCCATCAGTTGTTCCTGCTTCATCAGTTGTTCCTTGTCCCATCAGTTGTTCCTGCTCCGTCAGTTGTTCCTTGACCCATCAGTTGTTCCTGCTCCGTCAGTTGTTCCTTGTCCCATCAGTTGTTTCTGCTTCATCAGTTGTTCCTTGTCCCATCAGTTGTTCCTCTCCATCAGTTGTTCCTTGTCCCATCAGTTGTTCCTGCCCCATCAGTTGTTCCTGCTCTATCAGTTGTTCCTGCTCTATCAGTTGTTCCTGCTCTATCAGTTGTTCCTGCTCCATCAGTTGTTCCTGCTCCATCAGGTGTTCCTGCCCCATCAGTTGTTCCTGCCCCATCAGTTGTTCCTGCTCTATCAGTTGTTCCTGCCCCATCAGTTGTTCCTGCTCCATCAGCGATCTGAGAATATAATTCATGCCACAGTCAAGTGGAAACATAGTCCCAGTATTCTTGATCAGGAATTTTGTTATCATAGTTTAAACTGCATTTTGATTTGGGATGTGGAAAATATTGAGATATTAGTAGCACTATGACAAGTACCATAGATGTAGTTGAAGTACATTTTCAATAGTCTTGTAACTGTGTGAAGCCCATGTGTCTACACAGTGACCATCAGTTGCTGTGGTGACAGATCCTTGCAGTCGTGTTCCTTTCCCTTCCTGTCTGTGGTTAGGCTCTCAGTTTGAGTAAAGAATAAGAGTAAAGTATTTACCCTACTATGTGGACCGTATCTTATGAATGAAAAAGTCACAGACCTCAGATCGACACTGTCAGTGCACTCAGAAGATGTCTAACAAGCCAGTGCCAAGTTATGGCATATTAGTCTTATCTTCACAACAGTTGGTGTTTTACAGGTGATATTTATCAATAGCGGAACTGTTTTTCATTCCATATCAGTTTGTAAATTTTGTAAATAACTAGGAAACCTGTGTTAGACTTCCTGCTCATTTGCCAGAGTGTGGAGTTCTTAGCCCTCTTGTCCTAATGGGAATTGTGTGTACATTTCAGGCTTACTCAACAGTGGGGACACCAGACTATATTGCTCCTGAGGTCTTTATGCAAACTGGTTACTCTAGCTCCTGTGATTGGTGGTCACTGGGTGTCATCATGTATGAGATGCTCATTGGTGAGTGGGGCAGAAAGACTAAACTACATGTATCTGATGTTCATTGATGAGTGAGTGACATAGTGAGACTAAACTACATGTATAGCCTTGTGCAAATTAATTGAACAAACTGTGAAAACAACGAAAAATCAGTTTATATTATAACATCAATAATATTTATTCACTTCCAGGGGGTGCCTACGAAGAGTGGACAAGCTAACATGTATTCCTCTCATCTCCAAATCAATTTTTAGGGACTCACTGGTTTTTCTGGGGTCTTTTACACTTTCCCGTACCAAGTACACATCGTCTCTTGGGGTAGTTTTCCTCTTTCGGCCACATTTATCCTTGCGTTTTAGAGTTACAGACCCTTTTTCCTTCTTCATTTTGATCACGCGGCTAACAGTTGCAAGGCTAACCCTTAGAGTTCCTGCTATCTCCCTGTAGGTCTTTTCTGTGTTTTCATGTGAGGTCAGGATACTTGTGCGCCTTCTGGGCATAACATCCATCTTGTAGAACAACAGGAATTGAAATGACAAGCCGTGAAAGCACTGACTACTAAAAGCAGCAAATTAAATAATAAGTACAAAAATCATCATGCAATCATATCTGATGTACTACATGATAATTATTGCATAATTTACTGATTATTGCATCAGAAAATGATGAAATGAGCATTGTCTTAGAAAACATTGAACAAATATATTGAAAATGCCATATTTTTTTTTACCATAAAAGCATGACTGCACTTGAAAAAGTGAAAATTTACTGTTTGTTTCAATTAATTTGCACAAGAGTGTATGTGATGTTCATTGATGAGTGAGTGAGACTAAACTACATGTATGTCATGTTCATTGATGAGTGAGTGAGACTAAACTACATGTATGTCATGTTCATTGATGAGTGAGTGAGACTAAACTACATGTATGTCATGTTCATTGATGAGTGAGTGAGACTAAACTACATGTATGTCATGTTCATTGATGAGTGAGTGAGACTAAACTACATGTATGTGATGTTCATTGATGAGTGCGACGGAATGACTAAACTTTCACCACCCTTTTGATCCTTGCTGTGTAGAACATTTATCGTGTCTGTGTCAATGATTCAGATCCTAGTGAACAAGTGTGGTTGTATACCAGTTTGGATGTGATTTTGTTGAGAATGTTGAGTTTGTCCTGATGAGAATATTGTGATTGGTGTGTGAGTTAGTCTAAGCACTGGCAGGGGTCACATGTCTATCCAGTGTTCTGTAAGTTTAGAAACTGTGTAGTGTTTTAACAAATCTGAGTCTCCTCATGCTAACCAAGATGTTTTCAGAGATGATGATATTTCCTGAAAGCTGTAATTTTCATATAGGAAGACATAACTCCTCAACAAGGATAATATGTGTCTCTGAGAGAGAATATCATTTTTAACACAGCAGGAATTTCATGAGCCGCCCTCCTTCCCCCACACCCCCACCTCACACGCATGCATGTACGCACACACATACACACACATATATGTTGATGTTGTTAGCATTGTTCCTTAGATATTTATTGCAGCCATATATGAGTTGTGGACATAGCTGTCTTGTGTTGACATCCTTGGCTTGATCCAGTGTCCTCCAGAGTATCTGCCCTATTAGAGGAGACACAGCCTTTTACTGCAACTATGACTTTGAGTGTGAAGTTTATGTCACTTGCTGTGAATACAGTTGGAAACAGCTTCTAGATGACTTGTGATATTAACTGTGCAACAGTTGGGGGGGGGGGGGGGGGGTGGACCCATCTCATCCAGACCGGATTTATGATCCTGCTTTCACAAACTCCTCAATATGCCATGCAAGTCTACTTGCCCTTGTCTCTCTTTGCTAAGTTGTCCTAATGATTTTCTCCCTCGCTAGGTTACCCTCCATTCTGCTCTGAAAATCCTCAAGAGACCTACAGAAAGGTGATGAACTGGCGAGAGACGCTGATCTTCCCTCCGGAGATGCCCATCTCAAATGAAGCCAGAGATCTCATAAAAAGGTTTTTAGACTTGACTGCAGAAAGAATCATAGCCAACATAGTGTCAGCACAGGCCAACATAGTGTCAGTACAGGCCAACACAGTATCAGCACAGGCCAACACAGTATCAGCACAGGCCAACATAGTGTCAGCACAGGCCAACATAGTGTCAGCACAGGCCAACATAGTATCAGCACAGGCCAACACAGTATCAGCACAGGCCAACATAGTGTCAGCACAGGCCATGTGGAGTGAAAGAGACTTTACTTTGTATTAAAATATGTTTTCTTATACTGGCTCAGAAGTTGTTAGCTGTAGCTGTAGCTGATTTGCAGCTCATAAAGGAGGCTTCAGTAGTCTGAAGTGTGAACACAGCTTTACATGTGGTTTGGTTGTGAATTTCTATTAAAACAAATTCTTGATTTGTGTGACGGACACTGTACTTGTTGATTTATGCTGTTCACTATCGGTTTATAGGGCTAGAGTTACTTCATACAGTCTCTTATTTTGTTACTTTGCAAGTGATCACACCTGGGCACCTATCATGGTCACAGCAGTAGAAAAACAAATTTTAGTGAGTGTCATAGCATGCACATTTCTTAGTCCTTCCCTCGGCGTGCTGCTCTACTTTCTCCTTGTACTATCCTCTTGCTGAATCTGGCCCTTTGGTCAGACATATTGGATAACAAATAAATAACAGATGGTAAAAGATAACAGTAAATAATAGAAAGATAACAGTAAATAGAATAAAACAGTAGATGACAGTTTGTGATAAGGGGTAACCCATATTTTAAATAAATAGATTGACCATGTCTCAGCCCTCTGAACAGCTATCCATATTTCTAGACTTGTATCTTTCCTCTTTGTGCAGATTTTGCTGTGATCCTGAACATAGAATTGGTGCCAATGGGGTGGAAGAAATTAAAACACATCCATTCTTCAGAGGTGTTGACTGGGAGCATATCAGGTAGGTTTGAGGTTTGTTCATTTCGGTTGGCCGAAGTTATTGAGAAGGGTCATAATATTTGAGTGGAATTATAATCGACCTGTAAAACTTTAGGCTCATTCATAATGGAACTTCTGACATCAGAATTTTCAGTGGCACAGAAGTCACATGTATGATAATTGATATGTTCATGCAAGTCTTAAAAATGTGACTTGCGAAGTAAGGAATGGACTTGGACCATGGATATGTGATGGTTTCTATTGCAATTATCAGGCCATGATTTAGAATATGCTGAGAAAAAAAACATTTCCTACTCTTGTAGTTTTGGTGAAGAAACATCCTAGGCTCTAGCCTGTCAAAGTGTGAGGCCCTGACATCAAAGTGCAGTTGGTTGTGAAGTCACACGTTTGGATGATATACAAGTAGCAGAGATACAGTTTTCAGCAAAGTTTCAATGTTTAACAAGATCCTGTTCATGTTAAGACCATTTGTATTTCGCTAACCCTTTGAGTAAGTTGGCCAACATCTGGGAGTCATTAATTTTTTAATTTTTTTTTCTCCTTGAAAGTAACCTCCCAGATGTGTCATGAGATTTTGCCAAAACCTGTGTGTGATTTTGTTGATAACATGAAGACAGGAATATGCTTGATATGAAAAGTTTATGGAGTAGACTGTTGTGTGGGGATTGTATTTGTTCATTTGCTGGTGATTCAGATAACTTATGAATGAACAGAATTGCAGCATTAATTTATTTATTAATTATGAACAAAAAGCTACTTGACATAGACTTTGATTTGGCCAAAGTCTGTAATATTGATTTGACAACAAGAACAACAACTCTTGACAGCGTGAGCAGAGAGCAGAAATGGAAATTTGTAGGAAACTGTAGAAGAATCTGGAATCAATCAAGAATGGAGACAGTCAGTACCGGTACAGAGTTTTCACTGGTGTCTCCAGCAGGGAATGGAGTTTGTCAGGAGTGCAGAGATATTTTTTTCCATCAAGTAAATAATACCTGTAATGACAAGACAGCGTCACAGAGGCCTTTTCCATTTATGAAATCACTTTTCAATTTTCAGGGAACGTCCAGCTGTTATTCCTGTTGACATCAAGGGCATAGATGACACATCTAACTTTGATGATTTCCCAGAGATTGACCTCAAACTTCGTAAGTTCTTATCCAATTCCTTTGCTGGTATTTTTAGTACTTTCAGTGTTTAAAATGTAGAGAAGGAAGATTTGTGACAGAAGTTTACTGTTCTCCTTTCCAATTTGTCATTTTCTCCTGAGTGTTAGAGTAGACAAGGTGGGAGGTAACAACCACTCACACACATGGTAGGTGATTGACATCTTGTATTTGGAGTTCAATGAGTGTGGAAGGGAAGGGGGAAGGGGAGTGCTTTGGGTAGTTTAATAATGTTAAAGGCTGTGCAAACACTGTCAGGAATTCAGCTTTTTTACCCTTATCTCTGTGAAAGATAATTGGAGTAGTTTAGTCAGGAGGTCCCATGCTGATCCATAGGGAAAAATGCAGTGATGATATTCAGTAGCTTGGATAACGCTAGATTTCAAAGGTGAAGGTGGTATTTAGTACCAAGACAACTCTATGGTGATATTGTCATTGATTTTATTCTCTGACCGCAGCTCCCTCACAGCACACAGAAGAGGAGTTTAAAGACCCCAAGTACAAGGACTGGGTTTTCATCAACTACACTTTTAAAAGATTTGAGGGCCTTACACAGCGGGGGCCGCGGCCACCTCTTCACAAGAGCTGAGAGAACCAGTGTTCTGTGTGTGTTGTCCCCCAATGTGTATGTGAGTGTGTGTTCAGTAGCAAAGCAGCTTCCAATATTTTGGCATCGTCAGATTCATTCTTGAGCACATCCTGGGAAGCCAGCGATAGTTCAGTATAGAGTGTTATAGAGTGTGTGCTGCCTGCTCAAAGCTTAAGGCATTTATTCTGTATTTAAGATGAAAAACACTATAGATGATCATTCTGAAATCATTGAAAAAACTAATGGCACTTGTAGGCTTGTAACTACAGTTGAACACACTTAAACCGAACACGGCTGAACCAAAACCAAGGCTAAGCCGAAAGAAAAAGAATTCCCCAACTTTTCTCCCTCTTTATGCAAGTAACGGAAGAAGCCATGAACCGAAACCGCAAGATGCAGTAACACGGCTGAACCGAAATTCCCGATCTCTCAGCCAGCCCGCTCATCCCATTATCAGGTCAGCATCAACACCTAGATTGTTACATTTCGCTGTCTTTGTCCGGCGAAAAGAAATAGCCACGTGAGGAGTAGGTCCAAGGAGAGCGGTTGGGCCCTGCGGCGAAACAGCTTAGTGTCTAATAACGCTTCTCCCTCCCCACCCCCCATCTCTTAGCTCTCTTCGCTCGCTTGCGACCTAAAAGAGGACTGAGGCGGCTGGTCAAGAACGATTGGTCATGACGTGGGCGAGATGAAATAAATAATGCTGGATGAAAGGCCGCAGGAGGTTCATAACATTGATAATACTCATGCGCATCAGATAAAACCTCTCTTCATTCCTGACCTTCATATTGATTACACATGAGCCACTGAACTGCCGAAAAATGTCGAAAAGAAAGCAAGCGCACTCATTGGAATTCAAGTTAAAACTTATCAATGAAGTTGATGAGAAAAAGCTGTCGAAAAGTGAAATTTGCCGCAAGTACGGACTTTCCCAATTCCACTCTCGCCACCATATTGGCCTACCGAGACCAATTTCAGAAAGTCCGCAATGGTGGTTACTTCCCTTGATTTTGCACTGCAACATCTAAACCAAAATAGCGCTAAGACGAAATCATATACGCGGGCCCAGTGATTACGGTTTAAGCGTGTTCGACTGTATGATCATAACTGTAATCTGTTCCCAAGTTCACCTGCCTGTGTACATTGCCTTAGTGGCTGCTGGTATTCTGGGATGATGCCATTGTCAAGAGGTTCAATCTTGTTGTGCTTGGAGTATTTCATATAGTAACTCTGTCAATTAGAATGTGAGCAAACTGTCTTACTAAACTGTCTATGGCATGAAAGGTAGAAAATCAAAGCCTGTTGAACTATGCTGGTTTCCTGTGGAAGATTCTGTGATTTTTTTTCCAGCAGTTTAATGTTTTACTAATAACTGTCATAGACTATGCTGCTGACAATATTTTCCTTGTAGAATTTAGAAATCAGGATCTGCAGTGATATAACCCGTTTTCATCAAAACACCAAACCACATCCTTATGAGAAAGGGATTATCTCGATGTAGCTTTATTGGAAATGTCAGATTGTCCACTAGTAATTACTTCACAAGTCTTGTTTATACTAATCATCAGTAGCATAGAACTAGCTTCATTGCCCCATACTGTATTCCCCAGCTTTGATTTTAAGGCATCACTTCAAAAGATTTAACGCAGTTCATAAAATGTACGTACAGATGGCACCAGTTCTGCAGCCTCCACTGTTCTCAGCTGTTTGTTTTAAGTTTGTATGTTTTTATTATGCTTGAAGTTATACTCACTTGCTTCCATTTCAAATATGCTTGTTATATGTTAAACTCAAGTTGCAGCATCTCCACAGTAATTCATAGAATCATCTGTTTATAAATGACTTGGAGCTAAATGTGTGATCCACTTACAAATTATCACCTAAGAGCCAGTTTGGTGGAACATTATTTTAGATAATTTTATATGGGAAGCAAAAAACTAATTGAATCTTGGAGGCTGTCTGTGACATTTTTTGAAATGGTCTCTTGAAGTGTAGGAAAAAAAACAACAACTGTTGTTTGACTAAAAACAGACACAGTACAGACTTTAAGGCACTACATAAACTTTGAGATAATGAAGTGACAAAAATTGTGCTTAGGTAATGATAACCAAACTGGTTCTTGGGCAGCCAAACTCATCATGATGGCTCCTGGGGCTCTAATGATGCAAAATGTTTTTCTGCCAGTTCTTTTCAATCCTTTAAAGCCTGAGTTCTGAGTAGCTCTAGTTTCCTGTTCCCCTGGGCCTACACATAAGGTGGGCCTACACATAAGGTGGGCCTACACATAAGGTGGGCCTACACATAAGGTGTGCCAACATTCATTGGTTCGTTTGATTGGGGGACAGAGAGTTCCAGTGGAACTTGGATTATTTAGATTTATGGATAATGGAAATGGCAAAACTGTTATCAGTCTGGATAACTTGGCTGTCTGTCTTCAACTTGGATATAATTGCTTCTTGTTGTCTTCCATAAACAGGTTTTTTGTTTGTTTTATTCATGTTTTGCACCAGATTGTCAGCGTTTACGTTGTTGAGCTATATTGTGTCAGATGCTGGTTTTTTTTAATGGACTTTAATTTTGTTTATTTCATTTGTGTTTTGTTTTGAATATTAACTTGAAAGTCTGAGTGCATCGGCTGGAAAAATTGTTGTTCAGGTGAACAACTGTGTGTATAACTTGTCCACTTTCAAGTTGTGGGAGCTAAGCTACTGAATACTGGTCGGCATGTTTCATTAAGTAGGTGAAGCATGGCACAGATTTCTACACCTGACATTCATTGTGCCTTCTTGTGGTTCTGGACAACTACCTTGCTCATCAGGCAATTGACATTGTCATAAGTACATGGCCACCTTGAGCCAGAAGTGCTGTTGTTATAGGTTGAAGTACATGTTGACAAAAGAAGAGTCAGTTGGTTTTACACTGTACGGATTACTTTATTTGTGGATGTTCTGTTCTTATGTGGCGGCATTGGCATTATAATATAAGGAGTTCAGATATTATTGTCTACTATCTTAAAGCCCGCCTTCTATATTTCCATTTAGTCCTGTTTCAGTTAGATGTATCGAGGTGTATGTCAGGTTTTATTTTCACAACACTTTGCTTCTCAGTTTTAACAAAAATTGAATTTCCAGTATGATCCCCCTGATAATTTATGAATTTAAAAGTGTGTTCTAAATTGGGCCACTATTGAAATCTTAACAAGCTGATGTTCTTACCAAGATCACTGTGGTGCCAGTTTGTCAAAGGTGATATATGAATCTTGAAGAATGGTTTCCTGTTTGTGCATTTAGAAGTTGGTGCCCAAATAGATATTATTATTATATTATTATATCATTTTAGATTACATGACGACACCCCCAGTGGAAAACTGTTGTAACTCTAAAACGCCATCCAAGTTACCAGATGTAACAGCAAACATCACTACCTATTTGAGTATATTTCTACCAACCACAGATTACAACCAGATTTGAAAATGCATGAGACCCAGATCACTTTGTGTGTGAAGAAGAGCAGTCATCTTTTTGCCATATGTGTGCCTTGGCATCTCCTTGTGGTAGGCGTCAAAAGCTACTTTGGTCCCAAAACTTGATTACAACACCAGTGTTCCTGTGGAGTGATGACATAATTATATTGAGGTTGAAGTGAAAATAACTGAGACTTGTAGACTATGACTTCTTATAAGAGCTGGTGAGGAAAATGTTCAAGAGTCAAAATAGCAACATACATGTGGTAATCTTGAAATTTCAACTAGATTTTGTTCTTCTCTTAGTGCCAGTCAAGAAGAAATGAAAATATGGAGTTGAGACGACCGTGTTGTGCTGAAAGATCAAAAGTGTGTATGTCTAAAGTAACTTATTATTCCCTCACAGATCACATACTGTTTATGGGCCATTCCGTGGAGATTGTTCTATCAGTTACGCCAGTATCCAGCTCCAGTGAAGTGATACTAGTGTATTTCCACAGAGACTTATATTATTTGCAAAGAGGTCAATGAAAAGTGACCACCACTCCTCAGAATTAATCTTGTTGTTTAGTAACTGACCAGACAAGTTCCTTGGAATGGCCCTACACACATCAGTAGATCTCTAAGTGAAATAGTTTCTGTTAGGCCTTGCTGTCATGTGTGCAAGTCAGTTGCCTTCTCTGTTGATTCTACATGAAATTAGCAGCCATCACAGTCTCTTACTGTCCTTTTGCACTTTCTCTGCTATCAGCTGGCTTGACCACACACATTTGGCTCAGAAATGAAAGTCATAAGTATCTGTATCAAAACTGAAGAAATGAAGAACACAACAGTGTTATGAGGCACTAGGTCTAATCTTACTACTATTATGGGTGCATTTAATCCTGTATTGTTGTTTTTTTCTCCAAACCTGATTCATGTAAAATGTTTTGATATAACAAACACAGCTAATATATCTGTAGCTACAAAGCCATTGTGAGGTTAGAAGAGCCATAAGAATTGAGCACTGGGAAAGTTTTGGTGTTGCATGAACACAAAATCAATGACCTACCATGATATTTGTGCAACATATTCTGTGATATTAAAATCTAAACTTTGAGGGTGGCTCTTGAACATCACCATGAAAAAAAAACACAACAAAACATGTATAGAATTTTCAGCAGCACTGTTATTTTGATGGAATATGGAAGAGCTCCTTCATATGTTCTTTGTATTCATTTGAACTGCAGCTTTTGTTGTGTTTGATTGTCATTTCCTCTCTCACATGTTCATGTTGTTTCAGCATGGAGAGATTGCAGTGTGAAGAAAACAGAACTAGTGCAAACTGAAATATTTCATCAAAGTTTAAGTTAAGAGTCACATGGGCACAACTGCTACCACAGACATCCTGCATGAAGGCGGTATGCACTGTAAAATACAACTGGCTTAGTTTCATTGATGCTCCTTTAATTCCTGACCAGCCAAGTTTCCTCTTTAACCTTGACCTCCTGGTAGACTCTTAGTTTCTGGTCAGCTGTACTGGTGTTATGCTTTCAAAGGGTGAAGTAAAATTGATCAAAATCACCTTTGCACAGAAGTAAATAAAAGGCATGTCTATGCATGAAGGTGACACATGTTTCATTCCTGTACTTGAGATGATAGTCCATGGGAAATTTAATTTGATGCTGTCAGTTGTTTTGGGCGTCACAAGGACGGAAATAAGAGCTGCTCCAGACAGCCTTGGTGAAGGTGGTACTGACTGTGTGGATAAAATTGACTTGAACTTGCTGCAGCTCCTCAAGAGCTTAAACTGAATGTGTGTTCAGGCAGAAGATGCATTCAAATTGGCCAGAATATTTTTAATATTTGCACGGTAAATATTCTGTTTTCTGAACTCTATTGCACTTCCTGTAAACATGTGTGACTGTTGTGAAATAGAAGAATGTGATTAGCTCTGCTAGTTTAGGTGGACCGTACTGGACTCGTGGAAGATTGTCTTGAGATGGTAACTCTCAGTGCTGCCTCATTTATATTCAACTGTGATGGGCTAGAATTGTAGTGTGTAATATGACTTAACATTCCATATAACTGGACAGCAGTTTGTCCTTCTCTACTTGCCTTGCATGACTTGTTTGAGTAATGAGTTGAATGGTGAGTACTTTTTGTCAGTATCTTTAACACTGTTGATTTCCATGCTATCATAGTGTATAATTTAGACATTGATAACCCATAGGTTTTTGCGTTTTTTTCATCTTTTTCAGTATATGGGAGTTTCTTTATTGTTGTAGTGAAAAATTTGATTTGAACACTGAAGTCATAGTCTGCTGTGTATGGAGATGGCAATGAACTCTTGATGAATGAAAGAGTTGGATGATTGTTTGAGAATACTGTGTGTGTGTGTGTGTGTGTGTGTGTGTGTGTGTGTGTGTGAGAGCTGGTTCAATATGACAAGACTCTACAAGGATGTCTTATTGTGTGTGTCTGCTTGTATTGTATCCAAATGTTCTGTTCACAAACCTACATGATGAGCCTGAAATGGCTCTGGGGGAGAATCTACTCAAGTCAAAGAGAGGTTCAGTTTTATAAAGAAACAAATCACTTTTTAAGCCATGTACATGGTTTCTACAGACTCAACTAGCAACATAAAGTGAGTTTCAGTGATCTTTTTTATGTCATGATTATTTCTGGGTATAGAAGTGCAAATAATTTGCACAAGCTCAAACATAAATTTGAAAGAGTCCAGTTGAAACATCAGCTACAAACTTGTGTCACATTTAAAGTCTACCCAAGTAGACCACATTGTCAGAGAAGGAATACACAGAAAATTATGACTTCACCATGCATTGACAAGAAAAAATGAAAGGTTGAAGTCCAAGAAATGGTCCATGATCTGTAGAGCGAAATATCAGTGACTGCAGAGATATGCAGAAATGCAACAGCTTTGATATATCACAGTGTGGGTAAAAAGATGAGTACACTAGTATCCTTGTGCATTTTGAGAAAAAATGCCAAAAAAATAATTACAAAATGTAAAAGACAGCATGTAAAGTATGCCTCGTAAATGGTAGACATATTGTGTAGAAACCAACTACTTGGACTGGGAAAAGCTGAGATGTCGTCAATGGTGACATTAGTATCAGTCTTGTTTAGACGTGTGGTTTTGTTCCACTCACTTGTTAGAGTTCAAGATGGCACTCAGCACAGCATGTGATTTCACAGCAGTGAGTTGACTACAATTATTAACCAATTTACTGGAATAAACAGAACCAAAACAGAGAACAAAACATTATATACCATTTTAGCACAAAACCACAAATTGATACTGGGAAGCAAATTCCAGCATTTTTGAATAGTCTCTGCCCTTAAGAAAAATTGATGAATTCCCTCAGCCATGTACAAGAACAACACATTATAATATAAGTGTGTAATTAATGAGTTTCATTGAGTTGATGATATTTTCCTGTCTTGTGTGCAGTATGACAAGGCAAATCCATGCATACAACTGAACTCTGTCTGGTGGCTGTGTTGTGATGAGAGAAACCTCTGTATACTTGATATTCATGGTCTAGAGTAGAACAACAGTGACATTTCCTAACTCACTGTAAGAACTATAGCCACATTCCCACTGCACTTGGTGACTTATCAAAGCTTCATAATGCAAGATAGGACACTTTGCAGTGGGAATGAAATATTTATCACCCCTAAATGCATAACCAGATTGGCCCAACCTTCTGTTATATTCTTACACTGTTGAGTCTGTCTTTGGTAACGGCCATAGCAAATACCATTTCAGACTGGGCAATAAGGGCGGACCATGTGCTGTAAGAAACATGCATACATTCACTTCTCATGAAACTCATCCTTACGTCCCCCTCCCCCAGACAACATTAAAATAGTTGTATGCTTAACAGCGTGGATCATGGCCAGCAAGTAGGAATACAAAGTTAGTCAGCAATGATTTCAGTGTTATGTGTACAATTTCGGTGTTACATGTGTGTGGTTTTGATGTTGAATCGCAATTTCACTTGTGTATCAAAAAGTCTTTCATGGTAAATTTTTGTCTCAAGATGAATTTAGATAGCTTGCACCCATTCTCCTGTTCCAGAGTGTCTCTTTGATGGCAAGATTAACATTTGGACTTGGAAAATAATGGTGTTTATTCCAACATGAAGTTGTTGAGTCCTGGCCTCTAAGGTAGTCAAGAGATGAATGAAAACATGAAGGTCATGTAGGTGTAATTCCAGTCAGAGTCAAGACGTAGTTTAAACACCCAGAATTATCTGGCACAGACTATCTTGTACTTAGCTGTTCATTGAATTTTGTGTGTATATATGATGTTTTAAAGAAGTTTATCACTATACCTGGTGTTGTGAAAATTGTGACTTCGTCTATATGACACATAATGAGTCATTTTTGAAGGGAAGGATAAACCTCTAAAACCGGTCAATTTTGCTTTAATTTATGATTTTGAAAACACTGTTTTTTTTTCTTGGGTTAATCAGTATGTTTACCAGATTATTGCTTTTGAAAACAACTATTACCATATGAGGGACAGTGTAACTGTGTGTTAATATGTTTGGCTATTTGTTTCACACAAAAATGCCTGCAAATTTGTGGGTGCTTCAGCTAGCAATTTTGAAATTCTTGAGATTCATTATGGCAGATGATAAAGATAAGGATAACTTTATTTGTCCCCAACTGCAGCCTCAATGAAATTTTGCACGTGTGGTGGGGCTGTCCTGGAAGACCCATCAGAACTCAGAGACCAAGTTTTTGCACTAGGTGCTGAAACAAAGTGATTTTTGCCTTGTAGGAAAACTAGACTAGCTCTTTTCACCAATACATTACTCAACATTTTTTCCATCTTCTCTACAAGTTTGACTTGAGAATTCTGCATTAAATTCAATGCACTAAATTATGTCTGTGTGCAGCAATATGTTAGTTTACCTGCATGAAAGCCAGTTTTCTCAGTTTGAATATTTGTCACTTGCCATTAAACCATAGACTACTTATCTGCGCTCTTAATAAAGATAAAAGCTTGAAATGAAAACTGTTTAGAAATAAATGAGGAATACAGGCACAATAACATCTAAATTGTGGAATTTGACGATTGTGGTGGATTTTCCTAGCCCGCCACACTGACATACAAAGAGAGCTGACCTAATTTCCATGGTTTTCTACTTGACTCGCAGAGGTCAACTGATAAATCTTGAAAGTAATCAGCAAACCTACCCCTCCCTTCCCCCCCCCCCCNCCCCCCCCAAATAATATTTTATCAATTCATAGTGAAGTGTGTTTAAAAACTTAAAAAGCAGTGTTAGAAATCACATTTTCATTGTTCTTTTTTGATGATACCTTTGTACAAGTGTACGAGGTTGCTCTAGTTTTGCTTAAGAAGAAAATATTGTAACTTTTCTTGATATATAGACTAGATGTCCCCATAAAAGCAGCTTGCATTTCTGCATTTTTGACCTGATTTGTATCAGTTTTTTTTCAATTTTGGTACTTGAAATGTTTGTTGTTCTTGTCTTTTTCATGTTCAGTGATCTCAGTTTAGATGGTGGAAGGACATTTGTTATTGAAACCAAAGGAAAAAAAAACGAACAACTGATGTTTCAAATTAGAGGTTTAACCTTCCCTTGAGTTGCATGATTGAGTAACATGTTAACACAGACACACAGACATATGATGCGAGCTATATGAATACCGTCTTGCTATTACAATGTTTATGATGGAAACAAAAAAAAAAAAGGAAAAAAAACAAAACTATGGTGATGTTTAATGTTTTGGTTCTCAATTCATCGCCCCACATGTGCATATCATTAAATTATTTCCTTCATGAAATGAGTGTAGCCTTCTGGTTCTGATCATGTTTGTTTGTGTTGTGTTGTTGTTGTGATCTGTTACATGACTGTCTCTTTAGACCAGATTGGATGATATGCTGCAAGTAATAATAATACTGAACAGTGAGTCTGTCTAGTCTAGAGTAAATTGACTGCAACTAAAAACTCGTGCAGCCATTTCTTTCCAATTTATTCCTGCTTTCGTCATTACAAATATGCACTGTCGGTTAATGGAACATGAGAAATCCACGTCTTGCCCAAAGAGCTGTAGCTAAAGCAGTGTCATAATATATCAATGATTGTGTTTTATGATGGTCGCCAGTTTTTGCTCAGTAGAACGAGAAAAGCTGAAATTGCGGTAGACAGCAGCATAAAAACACATGAGTTGAGTCACTCTGCTCTTTACCAGTTTCTGTCTATTGACCGTCGAGTCTCGTTCAACTGCACTTGCACATTAAGACATCATTATTATAAAAACTCTTTCTCCCAAACTAGACTAGCACTGTAAATCCAAAACATTTTCTAAGAGTACAGCGATTTTATTTTACAGATCAATCTTGCAGATTTCTGAAATATTCTTAAAGGGTCCCCTGTGTATCCTAGCATGTACGAGCAGGCGCACTTTTTATTCCAATGGGTGGCCATGCCTAACTCTGCTCAACGGCCAAGATTTGATACATTCTATTCTCACAGCAGACACGTGCCGCTATTTTCGACCCCCTGATCAACGAAAACGCATAAATTAACTTTAGACTTAGATAATTCTGAACAACTTTCCTCCTGTCAGCGTCTAAATGTAGGAAATTGTATTGAAAACATATTTGGAGGCCAAGAATAGGGTGAAAGCTCAAAGTTTCCTTATTAGATCAGACGGACAGTTGGTGGAAAGATGTCACTGGGGATCGGACTGAGATGGAGGCCAACTGATATTGTTTCTAAGGACAGTCAGTAAACACTAGATTGACTTCGTGGTTGAGTGGCTGTATATGTACCTGGTGCCAGTTTGGGCATGTATGTAAGCATGTTCTGACAGTAATACAAGCTCATCATCTTTCTTATTTGGCCTGCCACAGTGTTAGTATCTGGAGCAGTCTCCTGTGTTGAACAAATTCACAACCTGAATTTAATCAAGGTTATCAATGTAATATTGCCCGCCCTAGAGGTCGTGTAAGTAAAACTACTTAGAATAGAACTTCCCCTTGAAACCAATCATTTCTCGACTCTTCAGCTCCATACCAGTATTTAGATCATTTTGTGACCCAAATTTTCACCTTAAAGCCATAATGTCAAGGTCATCCAAGTATAGACCACGTTACGTTGCTATAGATAAACACATCATAAACTGTTGGAAAAGATCTTCCCTACCTTTGCACTTTATGTAGGGGGGATGGAGGATACCTTCCCTACGTATGCAAAGTGCATAGGTAAGGAATATCTTCCCTACCTATGCACTTCCCAAACGGTAAATGCACTATAAATAGTAAACACACCATAAGAGGTAAACACACCCTAAATAGTAAAGACACCATAAATAGTAAACACACATATTATAAATAGTAAACACACCATAAATAGTAAACACACCATAAAAAGTAAACAAACACACCATAAATAGTAAACACATCATAAATAGCAAACACACACATTATAAATAGTAAACACACCACAAATAGTAAACACACCACAAATAGTAAACACACCATAAAAAGTAAACAAACAAATTATAAATAGTAAACACACCATAAAAAGTAAGCAAACACATTATAAACAGTAAACACACCATAAATAGTAAACACACCATAAATAGTAAACACACTATAAATAGTAAACACACCATAAATAGTAAACACCATAAATAGTAAACACACCATAAAAAGTAAACAAACACATTATAAACAGTAAACACACCATACTATAAATAGTAAACACTATAAACAGTAAACACACCATAAATTGTAAACGCACCAGTAAACACACTATAAATAGTAAACACACCATAAATAGTAAACACACCATAATTAGTAAACACACCATATTTCTTCACTGTTGCTCACTGGTCCAAATGACCACATTTTCCATTCGTGTCCCTCCCTTGACCCCCACTAGACTACCAGAAACTTTATTTGTGAGTCATGGGCATGTTAAGAAAGGTAAAAAGAAGTGGGGGTGGGGGGAGGGGCGAAGAATCTCCACCCCACTCCCTATAATCTGAGATTATAGGATCTATAATGGAAATTTTATAAACGAAAGTGCGTTTCACATTTTTTAAAATTTAGACTTTTATTCGCCTCTGTACACTGGATACAGGTCACGGCCGATCTGATGTCCGTCCTTGCAATAACGATGGAAAAACTCGCATTATATACCAGTGTATGTTAATAGCAGTGTATAGCAGTGACCAGGCACAAGGGGTAACATTAGTGCATTCACAGTTCTTGGAAGTATGTTGTCTATTCTAACAGTAACAATAAAATTATTTGAAAGTCTCGTATGCCTGCCAACATCTCTTTTACTACTCCAGCGGGCCAAATGATTCAATAGCATTCTCTTCTCCCTGCAGTGCCGTTGTCAATGTACGGACGCTGACCATTAGCATTCGAACAACAAGTTTTTAACTAGTTTTAATTATGCACGCCCAGAACGTGCTTGAGGGTATGAGGGTGGTCAATATTACAAATGTAGGAAAAAAAACAAAACACCACCAATATCTTTCATGAACTGTTACCTTTTCCCATTTCACAGATGGGTGCACTGAAGCAAAATTTTAAGGCGAATGAAACTTTCCCCCAAAATATTGATGCGTCGAAATTCGAACCCAGGACAGTTTTTTTTTTTTCTTGAGTCCCAGCGCCATAACCATTCAACCACGCTGCTTTGCTAGTCTTCTTCCTGTCTCTAGTTCATAACTGTCCAGTGTGCGTCACCCATTACGATACTCTATAATTATGAACGTGGCCTTTGGTTATTGCGTTGCATTGATTAACAAATAATGAAGAAAATATCTTTTGTGTGTTAGCGGTCACATTCACTTTTTCAGCTTAAGAATCTCCCTTCCCTGCCCCGCCCTTTCCATCCGCATTACCGATTCAACCAGTCACACTCTCTCATTCGCAAACAAGGCTCCCTCTCTTATCTCCTCCCCTTTCCCCCAAGAGGGAACATAGTCTGATCACACAGAAACCAAAATCCCTTCCCGTCTCGTTTTACCAATGCCATAACTCTAAATTTTCGCGATTTATACGTTAAATCTGCCCGGTCCACTCTTTTTATATTCATAACAGCTGATACTGACTGCAAAGATTTATTATAGTGCTTACAAAAATATGTAGACTTGATCTGTGTGAAATCAGTGATATGAAAGCAACAAAATTCCTTTATATTTACACAACTATGGCAGGAAATTCCTTCTTTTAGGTGAGAGCAAATCCTTTCCCTGTAAATTTCCTCTTCACAATACATTAGAATAAAAAATGTAGAAGCCCTTCTCAGGCGGTAAACGTATAAGTTTGGCGGGTTATTAGAAAATAAATTTTGGCTTTTTATCTAGTAAAATTTGGACCATTTCCGGTTTTTCGGATAGACTATAGACCAAAATAAACCCCACGTGAAAGTACTAGACTAGACTATTCTTGTCCTTGTCACGGAAGCCGCATATTCACTACGTTTACCAAGATGATTGATAATTTTCTGTTTGATGTATAGAGCTAGTCTGGATCAGTTTCACCTAAAAGATACAGCTTTAGATCCAGACTCAATCGATAGCTTGGCTAGAGTTCTACTAGTCTAGACTAGTCTAATTCAGACAGAGAGTTGAGAGAGGTGAGACTGAGGTTGCCGTTTAACTTTAACTTTAGAAAGATTTCGATAAGTCTCGTGTAGAAGAATGATGGCAACCTTTTATAAAACAGTGAGGAAACATCTATTTCTGCACCCTGTGGACAAGAAGAGGAGACATGCAGCTGTGAAAGCCACTTTACTGCAGGACAGAAAGAAATATTCTGACAGGTTGGCCTATATATGGAATCAAAAATTAATTTCTGTGAGAGTGAATGAGAATTTTCTTACTTGTTCCCTGACTCTGTCGTCATATGTTGGCACACAGCCATTTATGAGGGATATGTTTGGTTGGTCTTCTCTGATCCCATTGTGAGTATGACAGGGGTCGTCCCTCTCAGATCTCATGTAACAAAAATAATATGTGCCAATGGAAGTTGTTATCTCTAGGCAAGCCGAGATGGCGGCGACTGATGTGAAGGTGACAGGGAACAATGCACTGACTTGCAAACAGTCTTTGTTTTACTTATACAGTATCTCTGCCTCATTCATTAGCACACAGAGCACCATTTATTCTTGCCATATCCTTTTGTGACACAAGTAGGATTCTTTGGAGATTGCATGTAACAGGAAGTTACTTTGTGCTATTACTACAAAAAAATTGAAACCACAAATGAATGCCGCCATTGTGTGAGCTTCCAATCAAGGTTGCCAACCTTTTTTTTTGAGTGGAGCGGATCCAAATTGCATGTGAAAAAAAGATCCAGAAAAAGAGCTAAACCGTGCCTGAAAATTAAGAGAGAAGTGCAAGTACTTTCTGTATGGAAAATAGTCAGTTTTGACCTAAAGTCTGCTGGAGCCAAAAAGGAGCCAAAGATTTTTAAAAAGAGCCAAAAATCCAAAAGAGCCAAGTCTGGCAACATTATTGATCCCAAATTGTACATTGTCTAACTAACATCTATGCTTCGCCCACAGTATGCACACAAAGTATCTAGCCTCTTGCTCATTGGCTGTCTGAGACTAGCGAGAAGGAACCAAAAATGCACCCCAGTGTGTCCCATAATCAGTTGGACTCTGCTTTTTTAGAGTAGATGTAGTAGAGTAGATGTTTTAAAAATTACCTTGGTAGCTTGTTGATATCCAGAAAAAAAAAAAAACAGCAACTGAAACTCATGTTAAGCTGTAGAGTTGATTCCTATGATTTGACCAAGATGAAGCTAAGTTGTTGGTTTTTTTTAATCTAATGAATCCATTTACTGAGTTTTTAAGATGTTTCTCTAGAAGGAGATCCCTAGTTTCAAACTGAAACCTCTGTCTCAGTGAACGTTCAAAAAAAAAAAAAAANAAAAAAAAAAAAAAAACACTTCAACGGAACATACATATATACATACATAAATATGCAGTGATCGTGGTAACCAACTGGCCAGCATGACCCAACAAAGCAAAGAATGGGGGGGAAGGCGTTGTGGGAGGGTAGCAAAAAGCGATTGCANGAGGAGGACAGGGAACAATAAATTGAATATTTGGCAAAGTGATCAGCTGACACTGATGTGTACATCAGACAGTTGTGCATCAGTGTATAATTGACACATGTAGAACGCATTTTCGAGATCGTCACTTGTCTGCTTCTGCCACCCTACATGTTTGTTTTTGTGAATTTTGTCACATGCCATTTTTGTTTCATACACTGTAGTACCATGTGTGATCAAAGTTTGTTTGGCTGGATTGCTTTGTACATACTAACATAGGGTACATTGGTAAGCCACTGATAAGGTGTCTCATTGTATATCAACTTACTTGAGAGAAAGGGTCACTGAGAAATAGAAATGTACTGTTGCGAAATTTCAGGACATTTCACGTTTGTTTCCTTTTCAGATTGGAGGGGGCTTTATTGGATGTGGCCAACTTGAAGGTGGTTGGGGATCGACATTTGATTGTGGATGGCTACCTAAGTATGGAAGTCATTGCAGATGTTCAGGTATTCAGCCCAAGACCAGGCATGGAATTGGATGGAGTGATCAATAAGGTGAACACAGTGAAACAATAGTATGGTTTCTTGCCAGCTGTTTGACACGCTGGTGACTTACAGCTGTAATGTTCTCCGGCAATATTTTTTTTGTTGAACTCAGAGTTGTGTTTCTAGGCGAGAAAATGTCAAAAGTAACAAAATATTACTGTCTTTTATTGCATAGTTATTTTCAAGTTACATTCTCTGTTTGAACCATCCAGCATGTAGCTAGTGGATTAACCTGTACTGCAACAAAATGTAAAATCAGTAAGAAGACAAAAAAAACCCAAAGGTTTATGTAGTAAATAAATCAGAATTCTGTGACTTGCAGCGTGACTGGTTTAGTAGCCTGCATTGGCTTCAGCAGAGAAGAAATAAATTCTGCTCGGACTGAGACAAATTGTTAAGCACATCACTTTTTGAAAAATGAACCCTTCTTTTTCCCTGAAGCTTTCAGTTAAATTGTGGTCATATTCTAGCCGACAAATGTGGCCATCTTTACCTGAAGCTAAACAGTGTGGGTGGATTTAGGCCAGCTATGAAAGTTAAGAATTATCGACCATATTTGAATATTCTCTGGGGATAATGGCAAAGAAGTCCAGTGTGTGATTGTGGCACATGTTCAGAATCTCTTGACAATCACAGAAGGATGTTATAGCAGCTGATGTCTGTGCCAATTTGTTCAAAAAGTTTTACCCAATAATTTATTCTTTACTCACAGAAATGTACAAGACTCAACAATATTGCTCACTTTTTACACAGTCTTAGCTTTTTCTGTGCTGCTGTAATGAGGCTGATTGCTGTTTTCAAATAGCTCTCAGTTAAATGTTTTCTCTATCAAGCGGAGCACGAATCATCTAGGTTGCCTGGTGATGGACACGTTTAACGCTGCCCTGGCCATTCCGTCGGACAGTGACTTGGAGCCACAGGTTGGCGACTTGTGCTCATTTGTTGTCAGTGAGGTTGTGGTAGATGGGGAAGTCTTGTTCATGAGAGGGATACTTGCTAGGTAAGAACATGCTGACAGACTTTTTGTGTTTTGTGGTTTGTTTCCTTAAAAGTATTGATCTGGGATTAAAGATTGATTGCCTGCATTTGTCAATGATGATTGTGTGTGTCAGACCTGATCAGGGATGCCACTCTTCCAAGAATTCTCAGAAATCCGAGAATATCGGCGGCTCCGAGAACGCCATTCGAGGTCCTTCCGAGAACCCGTGACGACTCTCGGAAGAAGGAAATTCCCGAGATCCGAATTGTTATAGGAAGTTTCGGTACGGCAGCCGTGCGGATAGATCAGCGTACGTAATAGATATAGGTGTTTCAGTACGGCTGACGTATGGCTAGGCATATTGAAATCAATGAAAGGTCACTTCCGGCCTCAGTAAACGCGTTTCGTAAATTCCGAACTGTCGTGGAAGCAGTTATTTTGGTTTCGAAAACTCATTTGCAGCATGGAAACCACATGAGGCACACAAATTCGGCGTTACGCTTTCCAATGCACGCTTTCTTTTGAGAAAGTTGCCTTGTAGGCCTAGCTAGCTTCGGCAGCACTAGACCTGGCTAATAATCGGTTGCTCTTGCTTGTCTTCCTGGGGCGGTGTGTGGGTTAGGCTGGTCTAGTTCGCAGAACACGTAAATCTACGTTGATTTGCGGAGATTGTCTGAATTCTTATATTTATTGAAAAGCAAGAGATCTAAGCAGCAAAATTCTTTTAAGGACATCCCATGCCTTAATACAGTCGAGCACAGAAAACTCGAACACACTAATCTCGAATTCACGGAAATGTCGAACACTGTTATCGGCCCCTTTTAAATGCCTCTATTTTCTTTGTATTATGAACACGATTTTCTCGAACTCTCAACACGCATTTCTCGAACGATTTCATCATCATCTACCCGATCTCAAAGCGGCGAAATGACCGATAAAGCCTCTCTTTGTCTGGCGCTGCTCGTCCCAGTGTTGGTGATAAGGGAAAGGTGTGCGGGAGTGCGTGGTAATGGGCTAGGGATCAAGACAATGCCTTGTGTGGCTCTATTGAATCAGTGGGAGGGTGGTGGTGTAGTGATTGAGCATGCAGAGCGACCTGGCGGGTGGTGGACTAGGTCAACATACGCTGCGATAAATTGCGTCGAACATGACGCGATGCGCACATAGTGACGTGGCGGGGCGATAGGTAATAGCAGACTGCCGCTCCAAATTTCTTTCTTTTCCTCGCATAACGTCGAACACATCAGGATTACACTTACGCGCCGAAGTTCGATTTACTCTACCGAAATCGGGTGGTTTTCGTCTTCTCTTCATTAAATTCAGATAACTTGGATTATATCTGTTAAAGTGTTTGTTTGTCATGATTTAATGTGAAACGTCGAAAACAGGAAAGGGAGGTAATTCTAATTATGTAAAGATCAGAGCAGATTAGTGTCATCTGGTTATCTCCCCTTACTAGTCCCTCTAGTCCATGGTAATTGTGAAAATATTGCCATCACGGGAATCTCGAATTACGGAAATCTCGAACCCTTTTTCGATCCCGGAGAAATTCAAGTTTTCCGTGCTCGATTGTATTTTGTAATGCTGAACAGGTATGGAAGGCCTGGAAATAAATTGTCATTCAAACTGGACTCAGTGTTGTTGGTCAAAAATCGGTATCAGATAAAAACAAAAACAACAAATTTTTTTGGAATGAAGAAATCTCCCAGTGCATCAAAAACCGTAAAGTACCCACAATTTTTTTAGATATTGGTCAAAGTATGATAATGTAGACTCTGAATTTCTTGCTGAACTTTGGAAAGAGTATACAGAACGTAAGAAAAAAGTAAAAGAGGCAATAGCTAGTAGTATATCAGATGATAAGGTGAAATGCTTCCTGTCTAACTGTACACTAGGAAGGTCTCAACGTAAATTTTGGAAGCAACTGAAATCCCAAAGCCTCACTGTCCCTGACTGGCTGTTAGACCGAGAATGCCAGGACCATATATTGATATATATCCAGCAAAGATGGTATTGAGCGGCTGCTATCACAACATTGGAGTAAATTATCTGGGAAAGTTTGCGTCGAGACAGATGAAATCACGAGAGTCCAAATTAAGTTAATGGAAATGTCAAGTGCCTCGGCATCTGAGGAATCTCTCTCAGAATTATCATTCGACTATAATGCCATTGATAAGCTACTGAAAACTCTTCCATCCAGCAAAGCGGTAGGCGTAGACATGATACCATATGAATTTTTGAAACATGATGGTACTAATCTTACAAAATCTCTGTTGTCCATGTTCCGCTTCTTCTATGCCACCGAAAGTTTTCCACAGGACTGGCAGAGGCGTATTATAAAGCCGTTACATAAAAGTGGCAGTAAAACTTCTTTGGGGAATTATAGAGGAATTACTTTGACGTCAAACGTTTATAAAGTATTTAGTAAGCCTGTCGAAGAAAAGATTAGTCACTTCCTTGAATTTAATGGCATAATCGATGAACTCCATGGAGGATTTAGGAAGGATCGTCGAGTAGAAGATCAGTATTTTGTTCTGCAAGGTTTATGCTCTTTTCGAAAAGATGCTTGGAAAAAAACATTTTTGGCCTTCCTAGACGTGGCCCAGGCATTCGATAAGTGCTACCATGATAAGCTATTCTGCTCTCTCTGGGAACATAATATTCAAGGAAAGTTATGGCGCATATTGCGTTCAATTTACTCCAAGGTCGAAAGTAAAGTTATCTTCGGCAGATAAGTCAGAGTGGTTTTTGAGCGAAAACGGCCTAAAACAAAGATGTAATTACTCGCCAACATTCTGCTGTATTTTGAGAAAGTGGCCTTGGAATTGAAGTAGAAAACTACATTGTGCCGGCCCTCGTGTTTGCCCGTGACATTGTACTCACCATGCCAGACGAGGAACAGCTGATGCGAGCCTTAGACATATTAATAAATATGTTATAAATTCGGTAAACGATGGAACCTAAATTTCAACCCTTTGAAGTCAAAAGTGCTTGTAGTTGACGAACGTTTGAATAAAACTCGCCTCTGGCAAACGGGAGATGAACTCCTTTCAAGGTGCAATGAGTATAAATATAGTACATTTTAATCGAACTCTAAAGGACAATTTTCATATTACAGTAATTCTTTTCTGAAAGAAAAATTCACAAGTATTAAAAACGCCACAAGATGTACATTAATCCAAAATTTTAGTTTCAATCGTGCAAGCATCGGCGATGTAATATGGTCGTCTGTCGCTCTCCCAGCTAGTCTATCATTCATGGTTCTGCTGTGTGGTTTAATGACACCAAGACAAGAACCAAACAGTTGAATTCCCTGCAGTATCAGATGGGGACAATGATCTTACATAATAACCTATAGCCTGCATCTGAAACTGTCCTCGGCCATCTGGGATGGGAAACTATCACTTCTGTCCTTAACTGTAAACGCATAAATTACTTTGACAGACTGATGAAATTGCCGGAAGAGAGACTTGCCAAAGTTGTATTCAATAAAATAATGACCAGTTTTTGCGACGATAAAATTTCGTCATAGCCTTATGTAAAATACATTTATTACATTCTTATGGAATGCGGTCTCGAATTTACTTTTAACTCTGCAAATAATGTCACTATTTTACCAGTCTTTAAAAATGTGAGCAGATCCCTCAATAATCTTAGTTAGATGCAACAGTGCAACGGAAGCAGTCTCTCTCGATGTACAGACATATAAAAACACATGTACATTTCGAGCGCTACTTGATAAGTGGGCTTGATTTTTATGTAAATACTTTAAAGTTTAGCGCTAGAACTGGCACACTTGCGCTCGAAAAAGAAATATTCATTCGACATAGCAACGGAGGGGGGAAATTGCAAAACATCCCTATTTATCTTTCTTCCTGGCCCAATCTGACCCATTTTTCACACTAAAATGACAAAATTCCCTTTATTAATAAAAAGGACCTAGCTCTGCCGCGTCCATATATTTAGTGTGTTTCACTATACAGATGCTCTTGGAAAAAACATGAAAATTACTCGGCACAATCTTCAGGTTTATTAAATTTATTAAGGAGTCATGTAATAACAACAATATCAAATTTACACAGAAGAACCGGCGGCGTGTGCAGGACAGCTCCATTTCCAACAATTTGTTTCTCTTACTTATAGGTCATCTTCCTCATCTTCCTTATACAGACTGTCCTGTTACAAAATGATACAGTGTATTTTTAAAATCTAGTGTGTTTTCGTTCAAGTACTGTAATTTGTCAATCAGTATAATCTGCCTTTGAGATAAGCTAAATGCATTATTTTGTTTCTTTGAAATATATGTTTAGTATTAGTCTGTTTGCAGTTCCAACAGATTGTGGTGAACTTTTCCTTTTGTTTAGGGTTGGCTTCAAAGAAGTACTCCAGCTTTCTGATCATGTCAAGGTAGTCCCAGATCAAGAAGGGAGTCCAGAGAAGGACTGTGGTTGAGTCTACATCATCTAAGATACTGGCAGAGATAAGGAACAAAATCCACCTGATAGACAAACGTAGGCAACATGTTTCAAGGACTATTCATACAGTATGCAAGGACAAGGGATGAATTTCCCCTCTGTGGACAATCAGTGGACCAATGACTGAGTGCCATGATGACGGGTTGTATTACTATGTTGTTTATTGCCAAAGTAACCAAACTGAAGAAAGGTGACCAACTTTTGGGCTGGACTCTCTGGTCATGATAACTGGTTGTGGCAATCACTGTATGTGTGAAAGCGACGCTTCCTTTTAAACCGCATGCTCATGCCAAGCCAAAGAGGCAACATGACAGAGTGTGATAGTGTACATTTTCATAACTCGGCTGGTAACAATCATCTGAAAGGTATCAAACATTTCTTTCCAATCCTCTTTCCAAGGTGATCTATGGTGAACTGCCAAAAGGTGATGGTTCAGATGTGGACAAGGGAACCCAAAAAATAAAAATTCATCCAGCAAACATTTTCTAGCCTGATGTTGTAGATAAAGATCCTAACTTTCCAGCTCTTACAAAGCTGACAAAGTTGAGTTACTCCTATGCGTGAAAATTGGTCCTTCATTCATAAAATGAGATTGTAACGCGCATGAATGCTGACAAAATATTCTTTTAAAAAAATGAAAATTTACAGGTACAGATGGATTTTAAATGTTAAATTCACTCAGAATACTGAAGTTTTTGTAGTTATGCAAAGTTACTCAGAATAAATGGTATGGCATATATTTTATAGATTTTGCACATGTCATGGTGTCAATTCATGCTCGTTACAGTTTGAGTTCGTTTGTAAAGGATGTGAAAAGTTGACACCAAATGATTCTCCAGAAACGAAAGAGTTTTTCACCAGATATCTACGCATCGCGCCATTAAAAATGTGGAATGTGTGTAGTGAGGAAATGAAACTATTATGAGACGAAGAAACCGGCTACAATTTTTAAAATATCGTGAGAACACACCGACAAAGAAAGGGTATTGACACAACAATTCACGCCCGTTACGGCTCGAATTACTGAGCTGTAAATCATAGGAAAGTGCAGATATAACAGATGTCTTTGCTTTAAAACAGAGCTCTTTCCTTGTACAAAAAGTTTATAAACATCTTTCCATTCATTCTAACAGTACAACAGGGTACACGGCAATCATTTATGTCAACACCAGAAGTACTGTATCCCTTTCATAAGGCCCGGAAAAGTATTCACCTGACAAAGTGTTTGGGCAGTCTATGCCTTTATTGAGTGAACACAACTCAGTGAAATTTCTCATGTGTTATCTTTATTCTCAGTTTTCCTTTTAATTAGTTTTTTAAATAAATGAATAGACTAAGTCATCCTGATTTGAGCCACCTTTTGGCAGGTCACCATATGTATATATACTATATATCTAATGAGTTAAATTTTTGGTCCCAGGAACTGTGTTGTTTATCTGGACTTGCGTCTGTAGACAGAAGTTCAGCCGGCCTAATGCGCATGTGCGGAAACAGCAATCAGCTGTGTTTACATTGGGAAACGGGTCAGACATAAAATATCGAAAGATTAGATAGACAGCGCGTAATAAATGTTGGGTCAGCTGTGAATATAGTCTAAATCTCAGCAATTACCGACAAATGTGGGACTGTGGATCAGTTTCATTAATACAGTGACTGTGCAACAAGACTGCACACACAGAAATTGAATTTCCTGATAATTTAGAGATGTAGACTAGACTAGACTAGACTAGTCTAGGCTACTGGTAACCTACATTCACAAGTCACATGGCCTCGCTCGAGATATATCAATAAATCATGCAAACACAGCTGATTGCTTTTTCCACACATGTGCAATAGGCCAGCTGACCTGTCTGCAGACGCAAGTTTTATCTGGGTGTCTCGTTTATGTGGATTCCACTGTACCCAGAATCTGAAAATGCTGAATCCAAACTGCCGGTCACCAAGCTCAAATTGCTTACCCTTAAGAGAGACAAAAAAATGCATTGAATAATTACAAATGAAGTCAAACTGACTTGATCACAGAGAAAAGAAAACACTGTAATTTCTGTGTACAGGTCAATATGTAATCTCAGTTCCTCTTAATTACAACATTTTCTTTACTTTAGAATAATTGGAACTCAAATCGACTGAATTATAGATCTCTTGTACAATACTGGAGGTGACAATTTGTTAACACAGCAGATCCACGACATTCCACATTTCTCAACCTGATCTTCAACGTTCAGTCTTTAGTGAACTACTGGTACTGCCACTTGAGTTTCTCTCCCTGCCATGAAGTTTCTCTGACTTGATTGTAGTATCCATTGATGTTGTACTGGAACTGACTCTGTTTCTGGCATCAGCCACTGTTTGGCTTATCTCAGATTTGTTATTATTTTTCACATTTGGACTCTTGGTAACACTGATTAACGAATCTAATGCATTTTCACTCTCATCTTGAAATGATCCCAATTTATCAGTCTCTTTATGTTTTTCACTTCCTTTCCTTGGAGCTGGTTACAGTAGATAATTCCTCCATGATGCCAGTTCTACCGATATGATCTTCTTTTGATTTATTCCTCTTCTTTCTCTTGTGTGAACTATTTGCAGAATCAGAGAGAGATGGCATATCCTTACTAATGGCACCACTACTGCCCATCAGTTTCCTTCCATCAGTCTTTCTTCTCTTACTGGATGTTGGACTATCCAATGCATGCAACGGCTTATCTAGTGCATCAGTACTAACACTATCATTACTTCCTCTGCTCTTTCTTTTCTTACTATTACCACTGCTACAATCAGTGCTGGTAGATCTTGCTTTCTCATGCTTTCTGCCTCTCTTATGTGTGTCTTGAGGTGCCCCAGCTCCAGACATCTCCTCTCCAGCACTATCCAAACCTTGGCTAGTTATCTCCATAGTGTTCCTGGTATCCTGCTCAGACACGGCACTGTCATCTCCACCGTGACTTGCCTCAGCTCTCTCTGAACATGGCTCTTTCACAATTTGATCAGCTGACTTTGCACATAGCGAAACCCTGAAAAATATGAACCAACTGAAAGTGTACAAAAGAAACAAAAGAAATACTGTGTAAAGTAAAACAAAGCTTCTTTCTCATCTCATATTTTGAAACATACCTTACGGAACCACAGGGGATATTCAGAATCTGTTACTGCCGTCTGTGCCGAAATGGTTGGTGAAATGTTGATATAAATTATTTTATGAATGCCTTGACTACAGCAAAAGAAATTTCCTGGAATTTCACAGCTTTCCAGATTTAATGTTCCATCACCAACTGAAATGAGACTGATGTGGCCAGACTAAGAACAGAGTTATTGATACTGAACTTTTGCTACCTGCAGACACTGAATGTAAATTCCCATTTGTTCAAGAAAATACTGTACTGACTTCTTGAGAGAATGCGGGAAGTATATCCATCCAAGTCATGAGTGAAATACTAAGCTGACACATTCATGTGAAGGAACAATATTCAGGCAGTGGATACTGAAGAATTCAATGACTGTGTCCCTGTAGTGTAGTGGTAACATGTTCATATTTGTAAAGCTGGGAGACCCTGGATTCGATCTCCAGTAGCCACAGGAATTTCTCTGTTAGGATCTTTTCAGTCTTTCCTCTCAGAACTGACCGTTCACAGTCTTTTGGTTCAACTCCTAGTGGCACACTTTCCAGATAATATCAAATCGGGCTCACAATCCTTGTTCTTAAATAAAACAGAATACAGGATATGCCTTCCACTCCGGTTACGAATAGATAAATTTTGGGTTTTGTGAGTTAACTACATCTATTACAGCCACCCATACCTACAGCTTTCCATAACCCACAAGTTGCAATTCAGCAGAGGCGTGACTATGAAGCGCTGCTGTTTTTGACCATTTCTCAATGAAATGGGTTGCGG
>JAWQUT010000737.1:107569-125836 GCA_033807755.1 Ellobium chinense
TCCCTTGCTCCCCGTTCCGTATTCATCTTGAACAATACAAATACGAGAGTTCCCCCTTTCATTCCATCTTTGTAGAATTTTTGACTACGCCCTTTGCTGCGGTTTAGATAATGAACGATTGGAAAAGGTTCGTGCTGGGTTTCAGAATAGTGTACGCCCCTGGCGCAGCTGCGTTTTTGTGCGAGTTGGGTGGATAGATCTAGCCACTAAGATAAACTTAGAAACCACATTGTTAGTACTTTCTGTGGGTCTAACTATTTTCAATGACCTCCCGGACTAGATGGGAGATTTTCCTAGCAAGTTTGGACTACATGCATCTGTACAGTATTTAATAGTGTGTGGATTCACGCTGCTTTCTGTTTAAGAAGAACATGTTATTGAAATCTCTGCTAAAGTACTGTGTATATTATAACTGTCTTCGATTGGCACTGGGATAATCACGGAATAGGACCGATCTTGTGGCTAAACCAATGACTAAATGAACTGCATTAATGCAAGAGCGGTCCTGTCCCAGGAGATTGCCGTATTAGTAAGGTATCATCGTCCACACTTTGCAGTGTTCGGAAGCCATCAGAAGTGTTGAGTAAGTACTGGCATTCTTTTGAACAGAGCTGCTCAGAGGAACATAGAAAACGTAAAGAAATTAGCCAAAGTGAACACGCAGTTGAAAGTAACCAGAGGAGATTCATTGACTTCAGTATACAGCTTCACTTCCTTGGACTCAAGACCGTCAACAGAACAGCCTGACGCTCTAGGTAGACTATGTCTGATCTTATTTTGGACTCAGTTTTGGAGAACTGCTGGTGCTTGGCTGATCACCACTACGATGATGAGGCGTCAGCATCGTCTTCATCTTTATTGTCCTCCTTCACAACGATATCATCATCATCATCAACAGCAGAATCAACTACTCCAATGGTTTCATTCATAGAATCGATGTCATCTTTCGACACACCGTTGCCAAGTACAGACTCCCAAGAGGCAGAAAGGACACCGTCGAAGACACTCAGTTCCGACCTGGAAATGCAGCCGAAAAGAATAAAACAGCTGGAAATCTTTTCAAGGTCTCCAGCAGAAAGATCTTCGCCATATTCTTCTTCCTCTTCGCAAACGTTCGAGCCTTCACTGTCACCCACTACTCCATCACCAGCCGTACCAGATGGATTGCTCCAACCTAGGCAGAGATTGAAACTGAACCCGAATTCAGATTACAAAAGAAGACAACAAGCCAAATGTGAGTTGAGGCGAATGCTGCCACCTTGCCGAGTGTGTCAAGAACCGGCTTCCGGTTTCCACTATGGTGTGAATACTTGTGAAGCTTGCAAGGTAAGACTGTAACTTAGAATTACCTCAACTTGCGCAGAAAATCACGGGCTTCTATCTATCGGCTTCCAGAAAGTTGAAGAATCATCACTGTCAAACATTCACTTCAGGCTTGAACGTTGAAATGTCGTGGAAGTGTTTTGGGAAGAGCTTTCAAGTGAAATACTGTAAAATCTTCCAACATTTGTGCCGGTCAAGCCCCAGAGTTTCCTGGTCATTAGGGAACAAATGAGATACCGGTACTGCATTCAATGAAGGCCACTCTGACCTATCCCAACAAACACGGGGTCATGTTACAACACTGAATACCTTTAGAACTAGAATCAATCATTCTCAACGGGCAGGGTGGGGCGATTTTATTTCTTCTACGTTACAAAGAGAGAGAGAGAGAGAGAGAGAGAGAGAGAGAGAGAGAGAGAGAGAGAGAGAATAGTGAGAGAGAGAGAAAGACAGAGAGAGAGAGTGAGAAAGAGAGAGAGTGAACAAGAGAGAGAGATAGTGAGTGAGAGAGAGATAGAGAGAAAGAGAGAGAAAGAGAAAGAGAGAGAGTGAACAAGAGAGAGAGAGAGTGAGAGAGAGTGAGAGAGAGAGAGAGTGAGTGAGAGAGAGAGAGAGAGAAGTATAAACTAATTATAGTCCTGCTGATGTTGAGTGAATGCCCGCTTCAAATAAACGAACAAATAAACAAACAAACAAACATAGAAACACAAACCCTTATTCGATGATAACGTTTGGGATTGAAGGAGAAAAAAGAAATGTTTGGTAGAATAAAATCGGTGGTTCAGCACTTGATAACAGTGCATGAAGCCTTTCAGAGTTGTTTTTATTTTTTTACCCAAAAAGGACTTTATTTCCAGTAGACTGAGGGCGTGTCAGGGAAAGCATTTCCGGTGAGTAAAATTCAGTGTTAGAGAGAAATTGACATTCAGTGACAGATTAAAACCAGTCTCTTAAAAGTCTGTTATATTGGCGGCACGGATTCTTATATCACATGAGCACCAGTTAACCTTGATCTTACAGGGATTCTTCCGACGTGCTTTGAAGCAAGGCAGCACCTTTTTTTGCAGGGCTGACAGGAAATGTGACGTCTCAGGTCCACTCCGGAATATTTGTTCCTTCTGCCGTTACCACAGATGTCTGTCTGTTGGCATGGCCGTCAGTGGTAGGTCATTCTCATTTTCTCACTGTTCCTCAATCATACGTCTGTCTGTCTGCTTGTCAGCCTGCCCTACCTGCCTGCCTGAATGCTACCTGCCTGCCTACCTGCTACCTGCCTGCCTGCCTGCCTACTACCTGCCTGTCCACCTGCCTACTGTATTAGTTTGTCTGTCGATATTTCGATCAGTTCATAAAGTAACAAAATATTCCAGTGCTTTGAGACATATTTATGAAAAAAAAATGTAGACTACATGAGGTGGAATATTCCTCAGTCCATGGTAGGGTAAGGCACCTACTAGAGTATTCCCCCTTAACGTTTTTTGTCTTTTGTAGCAAATTTTTTTTCACATGGTCTCTGTGTCTGTGATAGAATTTTTCTTCATAACCTTTTTTATGACATGAACGATGATAGGTAAGTTTCTCCAACATGCACAGTAGTATGAAACTTGAAAATGTAAACATTTAAGAAAACGTATACGTGGAAACTACTTGAATGCAACGATCATAAATAAATATAATTTTCAAGAACCGCTTTAGAAGCATTCAGTTAAAAGCAACAGCAAAGGAATGCAAATGTGAGCAGTGAGGAAGTGCGTTAGGGTCACAGGTGAACACTACGTTCGCACGTGGAAGTAGGGAGCTATTCAGGCAGTAGGTATTTAAGAATTAAATTGCTGTGAAGTTAGCGTCCCTGTATTGTAGTGGTAACACGTTCAGACATGCAAGCTGAGAGACCCTGGTTCGATTCCCGACAGGGACAAGTAATTTTTAGTGCAAGTTTTTTCGGCCCTCCTTCTCAAAATCGATCCTTCACAGTAATTTGGTAAAATCCCTGGTGACACCACACTTCCCTAAAATAATACAGTATGTAAGACCTGAAAAATAAAATTATCCGAGTGAGCTCACACTCCTCCCCCATAATAATAAAGAATGACTAGTCTATTATACTGTACTAGTCTATTATACTGTACTAGTCTATTATACTGTACTAGTCTATTATACTGTACTAGTCTATTATCCTGTACTAGTCGATATACCTTGCCACACGGTTACACAAAGTAAGGAGCAGAACGATAATACTGTCAAAAGAGAAAAGACATAATTTAGCAGCTGCCCGGAAGTGGAAACCATTTTATCATTCGAACGTAGAGTCAAATAAAAAGTGTGTTCAATAGAGTCAACGATGTGACGTCATGCGGCCATTGAAGACAACAAGGCTGCACAAAATGAACGTATCTATTGGTACATAAACAACACAAGGTGTGTGTAAACAATACAAGGTGTGTGTTTTTGGTTACTACAAGGACGTTGAGGAAAGTGTGTGCACCTACTGTACATTTGATGTAAATTTGACATCTGTGGCAAAGACTGGACGTGAGAACTTAGCAAAAATGATGAAAGTCATCAAATTTTAAAAAAAAAATAAATTAGTGGAACTTTTTATCAACAGCCATGTGTCGGAGGAGGATGTGACAAGAATCAACAGTGATATGTGTAGGGCTACTCAAGAAAGAGACAAAGACATAAATGTCGCAAACACCACTAGCAAGTCCACCAAAACTTTCCGATTCTAACATTCCTCTTTCCGACTGATGACGGTGGCAGTGGGAGAAAACTTTGATTTTGCAAGTTCTTCTTTTACATTAGCAATGTCTGGCAGGGGTGCAGTGTTTTGTATAAGTGGATAAGAGATTGAATAAACAAAAATCTTGAGTAAGAATCATCCACACTCTTAGGTATAGTAAGTAAATTCTTAGTTTCTCTACATCTTTGCTTATTGAATTTTCTCCCATGTTGGTTTTTGCCTTTATCGAGAATGATGATGCAAATAACCAGCGTACAAGTAAACGATGATTTGATGTTCTCCTTTAACGTCACGTTACTGTAAAACGACGAAATTAAGAAAACATTTACTACGAACGGAGGAGAAGGGGACAAAAAATATTTCCTGTTAAGACAGACTGATTTAGGAAGTCATGCACACTTTCAAAACGATCCGCTCATTAGGAGGAAAGATACTGAAGAAAAACCTAGTCCATTAATTTGTGAACACGCCATAAACTAACTGCGTCACTCTGAGGATATCTGATATAGAAGGCTAAGAAAAAAACAGTTTGTTTCACGGGAAAAAAAGCGGCATTTTTTCGCAATAACTTTAGTCTAGTATTTATCAGCCGATTTTAACGAATTTTTTGTATATCACAGTTTAGCAAGTAGTCTTAATAGCGATATTTCTTTTCCAGATCAGCCAGTACAGTTTCAACTGTTTTTTTCTCTTTGTCTCTATTATAAGCATTAACGTGTGTGCATAGAGTTTACAGTTTTACAGTAAAGAGATGCGGCGAATGTTGATTATACACTGTGGCGTCGCGTGGCTCTCCCGACAAGGGGTACCCTAGTGGCTGGCCATTTACAACTGGAATGTCGCAAATTAATTAAACGGTTCTATGCATGCCAAATCCACTTGACATTTCTTGACCATGTCATTTTTTGTGTGTGTGCATCAACCTGACCGTTGTCTGACATGGATAGATCAAACACTGACGTCACTCGCAGGTCATTTATGACACAGTTTGAGAACAGAACCGGCAAAATCCGCGCGCGCCAACATGGACGATTCGTTTTCTCCTTTACATCGCAATGCAGTTTGTAATTATTAATTGAATATTAATAAAGTGAAATCAAATAGTCGAGTATCACATGGTACTAATATCCTGTAACAAAATCACGGACCTTTATATTGTTACATTTGTTTTACGGCTGAAATTAGCATGGCTTTTATTTTCTTAATTCGTTAACATGGGACGAAGGAGTGTAAGGAAGTACATGTAGATACCTGATGTCTTGGCCCAGTGGGCTTCAGGCGCGTTTTAAGGATCTACGTCACATCCAGGCGATCTACGTCATATCTCTGTAATTTCCGTTTCATATTGTAGTTGGCTCAAGATGTATGACAAGAAAACAGAACATGTACTTAACTAACTCTCTACAAAAACTTTGTTAAAGAGAAACAAAAAGGCTCTTTATCATTAAGGTATTTTTTACATTTTTGAGCAAAATGATTTTGGAAGGATTAATTTTGATTATTTGCTGAAGTATACACTTTATAAATGATTGTGCATGTGGTAGTTCCGTTGCATACTGTAACTTTTGTTATTTAGTAGAAAGTTATGATATTATGAATGTGTCAGAGCGTTCCTACAATTTGGTAATCTTTTACTTCAGAGTTTACCACTGAAGAAAGAGACTGCTAATGTTGTTGCACCATATGAATTAAATCGATGACACAGTCTAGTCTTTTAAGTCTGATAAGGCTGTACTTTTACAGTCTCTTTCCTGACTTCTCTCACGGTTAAACGATTACATTACATCTGGGAAATTCAAAAGTAGTTTCGGGTTAGGGTAGAAAAAGGCATTTCGAGTCCTTGGACAATATACAGTTTATTAAAATGACTTTGTCTGGACTATGAATGCAATGGATTCGTTTATTTTATTAGTTTAAAAATGTTCTTGAAAAATAAATGAGTATACTTTAGTGAGGGAATGGAGGGTGGATGTCATTTACAAACCTTGTTTAAGGTAGGAATCTTTTGCGTTATTGTTATATCACCTCATAAACCTGCATTTCATTGACTCGCTTTCAGTTTTGCATATTATTATTTTATGGCTTGCCCAGACAGCTATTGAAGGTACGAACCGCCACTGGTCATATTTAAATGATATTCGTCATATGATGACTCATATCTCGCTATGCTGTAAAACTTCTGTCATTTCATTCACAAGGACTGGAGCTTAGGTAGCCATTCTTTAGCGACTAAATGACCTACTTACAAACATCGGTCAGAACCCAATTTTTTTTATTCTGTTAAGACTACTCAGTGTCATCTCAAATGCAACATTTAAAAAATCTGTCTTGAAACATATTTAATATTGCCAAAAAACTCTTGTGTTTTTTTTACTCCGTGAAACGAACTATGTAATGAAAACATGGTAGAAACATTTCTCTTGAAACCACTGACACGGGATGGTTCAGTTCTTCATATAGACTACCAAAATTCTTATATTTTCAAACCTTCATTTTTCAATCTTTTTAAAGCGGAACTTAGCAGTCAAGATCAAATGCTACACACACCATCAACACACCATCAACACACCATCAACACACCATCAACTTTATGCCAAGGTAGAATTCGGCATACAGATCACGGACTATTCCTTTCATTTTCTTTACTGTGCATTTTACCAGCGACCAAGATCAGGTTGTAGACATACGACGACCAACGTAATGTAACGGTAGAGCTGAGCTCATGGGCCTAACTCACAAACTGCTCCTTTCATTTTTCTTTCTACATATTACCAGCCATCAAGATCGGACGGTACACATACGAGAAAAGAACGAGAAATATCATGGAGGTGAAGAATCTTCAACGCAATAACAAGACCGCACATGGTGGAGTATTTCCTGACCAAGACCAGACTTCTCTTCACCGAGGTGGGACAGCGCCAGGTGAGCTATCATGGCTGCCAACGAGGAAACAAATAGGAAATTCACGGAACTGTTTCTCTGCGACACTGCAGGAAGGAGTGAGAGAGCGCCGGCATCCAGCCACGGTATTTCCACAGACAGACCAGAACTCTTTTCACCATCAACAGCACGTAAGACCTGAGTCTCTGCTCAACTCACAACCTGGTCTTGGCCCCGAGGAATTGCCGACAAGAAGACAGCCAGAGTGTGAAGACATGTGTTCTACCCGGACATTGCATGAGGGATTGTGGGATAGCTTGCAGCAAGGTATGACTAAGTCTGCCAAGGTATGAATGGATGTTTTTTTTTTAAAAAACAAACATACATGTCTAATTTATTGTTTCCTGTACCGGTATTGTGCAAAATGGGTGGAATTCAATGAAATATTCCAGATAGTGGCATCAGTAATTAAGCTAGACTATATTGTTTGAGAATTCAATACGATTACCTTGAAAACGCTTGATGTCATGGCGGAAATAGAGATTTCACCTTTTATATATCACCTTTACGAATTACTTGATAGAGATGTTAAAAAAAATATCGAAGTAGATCTGACTGTTATCAAAGTTTCACTGTTTTTTGTTCTCTAATTATTCCCGTAGACGTGGATAAGTGTGTGTAAGCAAATGCAAATCCACGTTATGTCTGTCTCATCAGAATCGGCTGAATCTGGTGGATCCAGTGATATTTCCACCCAGCACAGCTTAGAAGCCCGACTGCTGGCCTTGGTGTCAGAAACCAGTGTTTATAACGGTGACATTTTACTCCACGAACACCTGCAAGTCTTAGAAACCTTTCAGGTAGGTCCTGGTGTCGTCATTGCGTGTCCTTGCCTTACGGTGGACAGCCGGACAGCCGTCGTCTTTTGTGAACTTGACCATATCATAATGATACTATTATTACCACCAAACTGGAATTTCTCTAGGCCATAGCAAATAGCCAGTATTGCGATTATAAATTTTGGAACTATCTTGTGACATTTTATGAAGAAAACACAGCACTCTGTGCACTGAAGAGTATTGTCGTGAATATTGTCGTAGGTATTGTCGTGAATATTGTCGTGAACGGAAGTTGAGATTAAGCCGATTGATTAAAATACAGCTGGAATTATCGAAAGCTAGACTATTTTGGCAAGTTGCGGAGATACTCAGAGAACCATCGCTTTGTCTTGTGCACTCACTTGAAAAGGGGGTGTGGTTTGGAAAGACTTGAAGTAGTCTATTTAAGTCATGAGATTAGTGAGAATAGTCAAATTTCATAAGTGCGTTTATATTTAATGAAGCAAATTTTGACTTTTCCTTTAATATTAGAAAGAAGAAAAAACTGTAAGAAAAAGGACAACGGTGAATCTGGACTGAGTGTGACTCTATTACACATCCTATAAGACCTGATTAATGTCGAATGTAACGAATCCTTCCTTACTTTATTTCACTGCTATTTCAGTTTCCTCCTATTTTACTGCATCCATAGTCATTTCACCAGATTGGATGAGCTGACTGAGATTACATTGATAATCTTCTTCATCACCCTCATTTCAGCCATCATCATACCCACCATCACCAGCCACCACCACTGTAATAATCCTTACAATATCATCATCATTTCTGAAATATGTTGACTGTTTAAATAGTCCACTAATAGTTTGAAATCCACTCTTTAAGACATCAGATCTTGATGTAGAAGTATCTTTTTTTTTCGGATGGAGACTGAATTCCTTTATCAGGGCAGAAATGATTCTATACACCATCACCACATCACCATTGTAATCAACGCCAAACCACCATCTTCACTATTATCACCATCACCATTACTGCCAATATTGCCACTACTAACAACATTGCTACCACCACAACAGTCATCACCACCATCATCACCATTTCCACTATCACCACCACCACTGTAATAATCACCATCACCACCATCAACAACACCACCACACCATCACCATCACAATAACCATCAGCACCACACCACCAATTCATTACCAAAATCATCATGATCTACATTATCACCACCACCACTTAATCACCACTACCACTTTCACCACCACTACCACTATCACCACCACCCAAAACAATAATAACATCAGCCTCATCTTCATCATCACTGTCATCTTGATCTCAGCAGTGGTTAAACGCGAAACAAGCGCTGACCATCCAGCGTCCTGTGCGGCCCAGTGTAGAGGAGAGACTGGACAATGTCATAGCTGATCTGGTAGAGGCTCATAACAGATATATCATTGTCTCCACCTACTTCCCAGAAACCTTCATTCTCAAGGCAATCAAGTCACACTTGGTGAGCTCTCTGCCTCTATCAGATTCCTTCTTCTAAGTATCTAAGTACTTCCTGGCTTTTTATCTGCAGTTTTGCTTTGGACCTCTTGGCCATGTTTGCATCTAAGCTGTCTCTCTATCACTTCCTTATCTGGAGGAAAGGTATCCATTTCTAAGCGTTCTTGATCGACTGCTGCAGTCAAATTTCAAACAGCCCTCAGGTGACACATGATGATTGTTTATCTGGCACTTTGATGCTGGTATCATATTCTCAGTTTACCCAGACATTCGCTCATCAGCATTGTAATCCCAGACCTAGAATGGATAGTAGGACTCATGACTGAGGCATAGTAAAGAGACATCATTGGTATGTTTCCTTTCTACTAAGCCGTGTGAAAAATTGTGGGTGCATGGTTCCATCTAAATCTACATCAGTTTAACTGCAAGAGAATTCCTTGTTGTGCGTTTTTCTCATGTGTCCAGTCTGTAAGGAACTGGTGTTTTCCCTGTGAGCTAACCCGGCTATAGTCTAGGCCTCCACCAGTGACACATGTAGAATCCTCTTGGAAGTAGGATTTTTCTTAGACTACATATTATATTTACATGAACATGACACATATATATATCTATATGTTTCAACAGAAACGACTCCGAATGCGTGAGGAAATCCTAGGCAACTTGCCAGATCTTTCAGATGAGGAGTATATTGACATGTACAAGAAAACTGGCATTGACCTTGATGGCAGGGTCAATCGTGCCAAGGTCAGTGAAATCTGGCAGCTGGGAACAGTTGATTCTTTTTTTAAGAGGAGGCGGAGAAGGGCAGAAGAACGAGAGGGGGGAGGGGGGAAGGAGAATCGCTGCCAAAGATAAGAGTGCTTTATGATTAGGAGATTTATGTGAGTTTATTTTTGCTAAAGAAAAAAGAAAGTCTTGAACACCAAACGTTTCACCAGAGAAGCCCTTTTAGCAGTCCAGTGCACACTATTTTTAATCTCCAAGCCTTGATGGAGTGTATCAGTATTGTGATTATTTTCTTGCAGGTGCACATGGGTTATCTTGAAGCTTATATTCGCCGCCTCATCAAATTCGCCAAGTCTCTGCCAGGGTTTCGATCTCTGTCACTCGACGACCAAGCGGAACTAATTAAAGGTAGCCAGCAAACACTGGAACTCACAGGCCTTTCAAGCCCACACTGCTCATGGACCCGTGGCAATATAGGTCATGGCAATATATAGGTCATGGCAATATATAGGTCATGGCAATTTATAGGTATCCATGGAGACCGATGCAAATCTTTAGAAATCGGGACAATGCATTACAAATTCACTGAAACCTGCAATGCTGTGAGGTCTTAAATTTAGTTCTTCATGTATTATGGAAACCTGTGAAAATGATGGATACTACCTGCTAATGTTGCAGATTTCAAATTCCTGGCTAAGCGGCTGGCTACTACAATTATTTTGACTGAAAAATTAAAAATATAATCTGTCTTAGGAGCNAAATTGGTCACCCGGTATAAAGTGTATTTATCTTTAGAATTCTTACATCAAAGAGTTGGTTCAAATGTAGACCGGTGGAAAGGCAGGGAGGGCACAGAGTCTGCGGGGTGACTTCCTTTATGTGCCAGTGAACTCCGCTAGTAGGTGATCCCACACAGGCCGAACAAAGTGCAGTTCTTGGTGAGGCGAAGAAAGGAGTTGGTTCTCGTGATGATAGTTTGCTGAACCTTCAAACGATATTTACTAAAAAAGGGCGCTGCCTCATTAGGGCTATCGATTTTGAAGTTTATAATACGCTTATTACTCCCTTCTTCATCTCGTTGTTCAGATTTATGACATCTATTAGAGGGGCAAATCACTCGTTGTGTACAACCCAATTAATCCGCTAATATATAAAATCCCCCTTTTTGGGGGGGCCCTGTCAGCCAGTGTCAGGATGTAGAAATGTGTAAACTGACCTGAGATCTAAATAAAGCATCCAATTTTAAGGTTTCAGGTACAATTTGAGCCTTCTAGATAAAAAAAAATAAAGTGTGTAGGCCTATGTATTCACATGTGGTCAAAACCAACCAAATGAAAAATTGGGGACCAGATCAGAATTCGAGGTGACCTTTTTCGAAAGACATTTGTGAAAAATTTTTGGGCGTTCACCCCCCCCCTCCCCCCCCCCCCCCCCTTTTTTTTTTNNNCCCGTTAAAAGATCGGGCAAAAGAAGTACTTTAACCTCCATGAAAGAAATTTCCCCAAATCACAGTGGTATATGCAGAACAACACAAAATGTTAATAGGGCCAAAAGAAGAAAAAACAATAGGTGTCAAAGACCTTCAGCATAGCAAGGGACACCGCTCCAGAACTTCCCAGGCAATGGTTCAAACTCAGTTACCTCTCACCGTCCCACACAAATAAGAAAGAAGAAAGAAAAACGATTGGTCGGGGGAGGGGGGGGGGCGGCTTCCTCAGGAACAGGTAGGGTTCACAACATGATAGCCACAATAAAATACAGTCTAGTAACATCGCGCCCCATGTTGCAGTCCACCTTTCACTGGGGTCGTGGAATACACAGTCACGGCATCTGATGGTAGATGTGTCGGAGAAGAATTTTAAATAATAGAAAAAAAAAATAACATCCTTTATTTGGTATTTATACGTGAATCAGATACGCCTAGGTGAGCAGGTGGTCATCCTGGCTTCACGATTGATGTTGAAATGAAATGACGTGAGGAAAAAGAGATCAAACGCAGCAAGTCATTGATAAAGAGCAGTGTGCTAGCAAGTGGCAGCAATTGACCACATACTGAGCCACTTTGTACAACAGACAAGCCCGCAGTGGCTGGTACTAGTAGTAGTACTGAGAACTATGGGTAAAGTGGGCAGAATGTTTGAATGGTAAAGTCTTCTCGGTCGACAGTGTTTCACAGGCAGTTCATAGTGGTCGTGTATCGTGCAAACCTAAAATCACTTTGGGACTGTGGGAACTACATCTATGTCGTTTGGTGTGACTCCAAGCAGGTCACTTACACAGGTAGTCTGTATTCCCAGATGCTCGTGCAGATGTCTGGTTTCTTGGAGCCTACAAGGGCTTCAACTCTGACCTCAGTGTCGCCGTCATGCCCAACGGCCGCTGCTTCCATAGGACAGAACTCTGCGCCATGTCTCGTCCGGAGTGGGTGGACGCCTGTTTTAGTGTGAGTCCACCACGCATATAAAGCAAACTCTTAACATGAAACTAACGCTGTTCCAAGACATTTTGCTCATTACAAAACAATATCTTGGCATCTTATTAAGTTTGTAATAAATATGTTGGAGGGTATTTTTATTAGCTCAGATTAACAACAGGGTGCAAGGAAACAATCTGAGACAAGGAGAAAAAGAAAGTATCTCTTAATAGCTGCAGCATGTTCACACTCACAACTTGGCTTGTACTCATCATTCTATTACTGCCATTCTCTCCTGTGGACACATGTATGAAATAGATGAAGAAGCGTTTATAATATTATCATTAGGTAATACTCTCAGACAGATGCAGTGAGCCGTGACTCACGTGAACGGTAAAGATGGCGATAATGGAAGTGTTAGTAAATTCTCAGAGGCTAATCTCAAGTATTCACTATCAAAAGGAAAAGAAATGAAAATTTGAGCGTGTGAGACAAAGTGAATTGTAAAGCTGTTGTGGGAGGACCTTAAAAATATCTCTCTGGTTCTCTCAATAGCAGTGGAGAGTGGAGAGTGGAGAGTGGAGAGTGGAGAGTGGAGAGTGGACTAAGGTGCAGTAGGTAAAAGAGAGACAATTCACTAGACGTGTGCAGTACTACTATCATTTCCTCTATTTCTTCCTTCCACAGGCAGCTGAGCAGCTTAAAAAGCAGGACGCTAGACCTGAAGAGCTGATCATTCTGAAGGCTTTACTCTTTACTATGACTGGTAAGAATACTCTTTACTATGACTGGTAAGAATACTCTTTACTATGACTGGTAAGAAGAAGAAGAATAAAAACAATTTGATAAAATAATAATAGACAAAGTCCCCTAGAAGAAAGAGCTACCGGAAATGGATGACATTATCAACGGCCATCTTGATCCTAATGGCAGCCGTAACTCTAAGTCTGGCGTGTTTGGCAAAGGCTGACTTTATGATGTGTGAAGACATTGTTTATTGCTGGTGGCTGTATTTTCTTTAAGGTAATTTAGATCTAGATCTAAAAAGAACTCAAGAAAAGATGGGAGCGAAAGACAGTGAAATACTGGGAAATGGTGACTCTGGGTTTCAAGGAAATGATGAATGATGAAACAAAATAAGACTTTGGTTCGAACTGGAGACGTTTGTTTCTAATCCCACCCCTAACCTTTAGTTGTAGATGACAAGAGTCAGAAATATTTGCCCATGAAGGGTGTCAGATATACGCTGTGTCAGCGCCAGGCAGGCGAGGCAGTCTATGTATGCGTTAGTCAAGATTGGGTATATAATGCATGATTTAAAGGCAAGTCATGGGATTGATGGCTGGGTGCAGGAATTGAACGCTTGGAATTCCGGCAAATGTCATAAACAGAGTGAGAAGCTGTCACAGCCCTGTATTTTGACACATTGTTTGGTAGAAGGGATAGTGTGAACCTCCATGAAGAATCGACTTCCGTGGTATGATTTAGGTCAAAATGCTAAATATCTGGGAATAGGATTGACTCATGGACATTGTGATCACAACTTCGGATTTCTGTGAAATGATCCAATCATTTTCAAGATCTGACAGAAGATTCTTAGTTTTTGCGTCCTGGTTTATTGATGGCAATGATGGTGATTTTTAGAAAGTGAAATGTAGGTTTAACAAAATATCATTGTTCCAAAGAATGGAGAAGTTCAAAGCAAGGAAGAAAGGGAATAAAATGTCTACCATAGAGAACATATTCTCATCATATAACCAGACCTGCACATAGTTACAGAGAAAGACAAACAAATAGAAATGCAGATAGTCGATCCAATCACAAATTGATGAACAGACAGCTAAGCATATAGATTATTTATAGCTAATCCCATCCATCCATCCATCCATCCATCCATCCATCCATCCATCCATCCATCCATCCATTTCTCATAACTCTACCCCTCCCTTCCAATCTCGAAATTGGCTCCTCCCACCCAGACCGATGTCACGTGCTCAACACCCCAGCGATTGACAGCATGCAGGACCTCCTCCTGGCCTGTCTCAGCCACAGCTTGAAGAAGCACCGCCACAAGAGGGACCACGCCTCATTGCTCGGTGACGCCCTCAACAAACTGACACGTGTCCGCTCTCTTTCTCTCTTGGAGATACGGAACTACGTCCATAATACAGTATTATTCGATCACTGCAACCAAAGACCACTGATAAAAGAAATGGTGTTTTCTTCTGAAACTTGACTTTTCTACTCTGTCCCGGTGGAATCACATCACCCGCATGTTAGTTAAGCACACATGGTGTATAGGCTGCTGCATATCAGTCAGGCATAACCATGACCATGACCGTAACTACTAGCCCTGCACTGCAGTCCACTCAGTGTCAGACAGGGAGAGCTAAGGTTTCGCATGAGGAGAATTTGTGGTCCAGGAACACACTAAGTGTCACTTAGTCATGCTATAAATGATAGGAAATATTTTTGGAGGGAGGGAGGGAGGGAGGGAGGGCAGTGGACTCGAATTCAAATTTCTGAGAAAGAAAATATATTAAAGATCAACAGCCTTGTTCTTGACATCAGCGAACAATAATTTGGACCTGGTACAGACCATTCAAAAGCGCTGAGCAAAGCACATTTGTGTGCAGAATAATTGGGTCAGATATCTGCAAACTTTTCTTTTTACTGTAGTCTGTGCATACCAAGTTTCTTGAGATTTAGTTTGTCATGCAAATCACACTAAACAGTCATTCCCATGTTCTTTGAATATGAGCTGTGAGCATGTCAGAGAGAACTAACAATAAAATTCTTCTGAGTACTGCATTGAGCACAGTTCATCTCAGCGTTATTTTTATGGTGCATTACCGTAGATTATTGTCTTTACCTGCTTGATGTTGTTGTAGACCAGTGGCTGTTCCTGTCGTGATGTCCTCGTCTGGTGCTGACAATCTATGGGAAAGGGAACTTACTCCTCCTGAGTGAGGACAGCAGTGCTGATAATCTATGGGAAAGGGAACTTACTCCTTCTGAGGAGAGCAGTGCTGATAATCTATGGGAAAGGGAACTTACTCCTCCTGAGTGAGGAGAGCAGTGCTGACAATCTATAGATGGGAAAGGGAACTGAGTGAGGAGAGCAGTGCTGATAATCTATGGGAAAGGGAACTTACTCCTCCTGAGTGAGGAGAGCAGTGCTGACAATCTATGGGAAAGGGAACTTACTCCTCCTGAGGACAGCAATGCTGATGGTCAGTGGCAGTACAGTGGTAGCCAGCCAACCAACCAGTCAGTCAGTCACAACCCAACCAACCAAGCAAGCTGCAATCCACTTAACAAACAATAATTTGTGAAGTTAATAAACATATTGTTATTGTTATTGTTACTTTGTTTACTTTTGACCAGCAAGCTGTAGCATGTCATATTATTATGTAGTCTACATATATCTGAGACATTATGTTAAATATTAGGAAAATGAAATTTTTTTAAAGTTGTCAATTAGGTCTTGTGCACAAAAAAATGTAATGACTTTCAAGAACAGATATGCTGTTGTCATGCGTTACGAGCACAATGTAGTTTGAATAACATGAAAATGCAGAAGGGGATGGGGGAAGAGAGCGAGAGAGAGAGAGAGAGAGAGAGAGAGAGAGAGAGAGAGAGAGAGAGAGAAAGAAAGAGAGAAAGAGAGAGAGAGTGAGAAAGAAAAAGATAAAGCGACGGTGTAAAAATATATTTATATGCAGCGCCTTTTGAAATGTATACAAATTTATGTGTTGTTATTAGACTGTCTGAAATGGCCCAGTGGCCTAAAATAAAAATACACTGATGAATTTGTCTTGAACAAACTGCGAGTTGAAAGTCGTATAACATTGTGAAAAGCCGCTTGATAAAACAAAGAAAGAAAAGTGCAGAAATTACCGCCATTTCACCTTTTCTGACCAAGGCCTATATTATATATAATTATATACAGGCTTTAAGATTATAGTTATAAAGATGCCAATAGTTTTTTTTTCATTGTTGACTATGTAAGGTTTTACTCACCTCATTAATTCATCTAGGGGTCCCATACCAGAATACATTCCACACATACTGCTTAACTTTTCCTCTAATTTTGACACATAGAAAAATGCCCCTAAACCAATTATAGATTTTGAAAACTTAGACAGTAAATCAGGTTATCTAATATCCAATCCCTTTCTCCCTTTCTCTGGCCAAAACTTCTGCTTTTATAAAGACTGTTCAAAACTGCATACCGAAATGCCAGGTACTATTGGAAGATACCTCTAATTAGTAATTTATTCTCTTACTTTCTAGTTTCTGGTGTAAACTCTATTAATAGACTTGAAGTAAGGAACAATTCTGGACAGGTGACAACTCATAGCGGAAATATTGTAATAGATGCGTGTAGATCTTTTCTGAAGTGAATAAGCACGTCACACTGATTAAAAAAAAAAAGATAATGAATAAAACAGAAATAATAAAAAAAAACAAATGAATTTTTAGCATTGGAGGAACAGAGAAGGTCTGAAAAAAAAATAGATCTTCTGTGCAGAAGGTAGCATTCAACGCCCTGCAAGATATTTCCTTTGTAGAAATTAAACAAAGTGCATTCTAAGGGAGCTTACTCTTATTAAATCAGCAAAAATGGCCGATCAAGACAGTCTTGTCGAGCAATTTGTCGGTGTCACAGGTGTTGATGCTGGTAGGGCCAGGTTCTATCTCGAGTCGGCTGCCTGGAATTTAGAGGTATGTAGAAATTGCCTCGGTAATTGCTCCGGTTAGACCTGGCCTAACATTCATGGAGTCCAGTAATCTAGAATTCTAGTCTTCCCGTCACTGCACACAATGAAATAACAATCACTGGATATCGAGTGGGCAGAATAATGATTTTCAAATGTGCACAGTCATTCTTCTTCCTTCTTCTTCATTTCAATCTTTAAAAAAATTTGTCCTATTTTTGTTTTGTTTTGGTTTGTTGTGTGTATAGATATCATATAAGAGAATCTGTGTAATCTTGTAATGTTAGACAAGCTGTCTGGCATTAGACTTTAATTTTAAGTTAGAGAACTATTCACACCCCAGTTATGTATGAGTCAATGACATCAGTATCAGTGCTTATGAAAAAACATGGTCCTTAGTGGTAAGCAGTATCTTAGTACAGATATCAGTATCGATATTTTTTGTTTCACATTCATGTTGTTTGATGAAAATATGTGTCCCCTCCAATGGAAATGAGTCACATGTCGCACCGGCCTATTTTCCGCTAGGGGTTCCAAAAGATGAAAACCCCCTCCCAGGTCACTATTCTGTTTATGTTGTAATCTTGCTCACTGATGTTTTATTGATGCTGGGAAATAAAAGATGTGATCAAAATTATGTGTTTAAATATTTTATTTCAATTTTTTTATGTAAGGGGGGTCTGGCACTCAATTTCTTGCATCCCAAACTAGGTTGATATTCCTTATAATCCTTTTGAGCTGCGTCTTGTCGAACTTCTGTGGACGCCAGCCTGCACGGCTATTAATAAACCAGTTTAATTTACATAACAAAAAACTTCTCAAGAGTCTAAGTTGAACCATAGCTTAAGTTTATCACTGCAAGCCTCGGGCAGGTTTGACCTACTCTTGTGCGAGCCAAGTGAGGCAAGGCTTTCATCATTAAAAAACGAGATAGAAGTTGTGGTCTTGTGGTATAAGGCAGATAATTTTATTACTGTAAGAGGAAAGTTTCTAGTTGGTTAGAAAACTAAATTTCATTTCTTTTTCTCCATGCCAACAACACTGCGGAATCATTGCAGTGTATGGTCCGACTGGGACTGACATGGATCATCACTGCAACTTATTCTCCCT